>CAJHUC010001286.1:0-80368 GCA_905146915.1 Ostreobium quekettii | reverse complement strand
GTACTCCAGCCGAGCAGAACAACAATTCCCGGGCCCCACCTCGATACAATCTTGGATAAGCAAGAACTACCCATGCACACTGTGAACCTGCAATGCGCCCCGCTATGGCCGGTACCCGAGCGTAATGCCAATCCCCGCTTCGCCTCTCGCTTCTTGACACGATTTCGTGACAGCAAAGAACTACCCATGCACACTGCGAACCTGGCAACAACGGCCTCTTCCTAGCCAGGCCATGGCCGGTACTCCAACCGAGCAGAATAGCAATCCACCCCCTGCCCCACCCTGACACGATCCCGGACAAGTAGCAACCGCCCATAGACACCGCGAGCCCTGGCAATAGTGGCTTTTTCCCGGCCAAGCCGCGGCCAGTACTCCAGCAGAGCAAAGCAACAATTTTCGGCCCACCCCGACATGATCTCGGAGAATCAATAACCGCCCATGCACACCATGAGCTCAGCAACACTGGCTTTTTCCCGGCCAAGCCGCGGCCGGTATTGCAGCCAAGCAGAACAGCAACCCCCCGCCCCACACCGCCATCACCACTCACCTGAGGGTACTGACGCCATGGGGGCAATTGGCGGCAGGCGGCCCTGACGCAACATTTCACATACCCCAGGGGCATCACATCACATGCTAGCCAATCGAATGTACTAGGCTTGGGAACGCTTTGGGCGTACATTCTGCCTGCATGACAGACAACAACGATTTGAAGGGGCACATGGATGTGCCACGGGGGCGAGCAATGTGCACTGCCGAATCTATCAAAGACCCATGCAATCGCACCCCACGTCCGCCATGCATATGGAATTTTTGTACTGGGGTTCAACGTGTTTGAAAGCACCTTTCAACACAGACCTGGTCTGTGTTACTCCGTGAATGTTGATGCAATTTTGTCGACCTTTGTGGTCCAATCAGCGGTTCCATTATGGGGGGTCTGTCATCTGTGGGTTGTGGCGCAGATTCTGTAACATGTGGTTCCATTCTGGAAGGTTGTGTGGATTTTAGTAGCCATCTATGCTGACATCAGCATGGCCCCGCCCGTTTCTGTTAGACACTTTTTCTCTCTGTGGCCCGCTCACGGATTCCGTTGACTGTACGGAATTTTAACGGAGCCAGCCAAATTCTGTTGTGGATGGACAAAGGGGGCCACCTCTAGTCCCATAGCTTCCCAGTATAGAGGGAACTATGGAATGCACGGGTAGAGGCAGATAATCATATTGCATAAAGTTGCAATGAGTTGTACACCAAGTGCTTGTGCCATTTTTCTTTCCGACATCTCATTTTTCCAAATACAACCACTATTCTCAATTATAGCTGACCGATGGTCCCAACTTGCATCCAATAAACACCAAACCACTGGAAATGAAGGAGTCCCATTTCACTCAAGCAACCCTCCATAATCCCGACATGTTACTGCCATAATCCAAGCACTACTCATTAGGTCAGCGTGACGGGAACTTTATAGCACATTCCTCGCTTCTTGTCAGCCCCCCAAAACGACCTAAAATATAGACTTACACATGCTAAGTCAATTTTTTGGTTTTGTCCAAGCGTCCATGGCAACAACCTTTTGAAAACATGGGGTCCAACAACCACTCAACATCTGCTTGCCTAATCTCAATGCACTAGTCATGATAGCAGTGTATATTTTAATGCAATTGATTATACATCATGGCTATATTGACGGCCTGACGGCAGCCACCGACACAACACTGTTCTGGCCCACAACTTTCTTATTTTTTGTCCAAACTAGTCCCCGTTTGTTCCATTAAACTCCTATTAGTTAGCTGCATATCCTGACAGAATTTTGGCAACTTGACGTCCATATTCCCGGCCAGTTTTTTCTCCAAAGTATGGCCTGACTGTCTGCCATTTCTGCAGCAAAACATGTTGTATTCTGGCCAAATTATGGCAGCGTTTCCCCCAATTTTCGGGTTTTCACAAATCTGACGGTACCATAACTGCCCAATTTCATAGGTTGAGTGATGCCAATCACATTTCTGTCTCCATATCCTTCTTGTCAATCGATTTGGACAGTGTTTTGGGCTGCAACTGCCCATTACTACCTTTAGAAACATGTCTTTCATTCTATTTTTCTCATGACGTCTTCTACATGCCTTGCCGCTATCTTAGATCGAGGCAGGTCTATCAGCGTGCTTTTCTCGCCTTTCTAGCAATGCTGTACGGTTGTCCATGTCAAGGAGGACTGGTGTATGGTGTTGTGACACCCAGTTAGTCGTCACGTGCTAGTCATGGGCCAGTCATTGGGTGACATTGCTTCATGACTAACTGCAAGTTTAACACATATGATCAACTCCGCGTTTTCCATAGAAACTCAACTAGTCATAAAAAAACAAGGGTGTGATCGAAAACTCATCCTATGAAGCAAACTAGGTCAAAGAAGCCGGCACAATATCAAATGAGTTCAAGAATATTATGTTAAATATACATTTGCAATGATTTCGTAGTGGCGGTCATGTCGGGCCACCCTGTGAAAAAAGTGCTCTTGTGAATGTAGAAGAATCGCTAGCCATTGACATGTTGATCCACCAGTGAAACGGGGGGCATTGTGTGGCTACTACGCGAACACCCCCAGTGGTGCTTGACAGCACATAAACAAGTGTTTTCATTAACCTTCTGCTTGGTTGGCTGGAGCCCAGCTGGTGGTGTTCGCCAAGTCATTGGCCATTAAGAGCGGCACCAGGCATCACCTCCCCGCGCCACAACCTCCTCTCGAGGGGCCCCCACCCGGCGCCAATCGTTCAGACTCTGGCGTCCTTCGTGCGCTGCTGCTGGGGGAGGCTGGCCATGGCAATGCCGAAGGCCGCGGCGTCTGTGGCCTCGAGGCCGCTCTTGGGCGCCGCGACGCGTCCTGCCATAAAGGCGGTGGGTGCTGCACAGATCGCGTTGTGGCGCCAGCCTCACTCCCACGGTGGCCGATCTCCGCGGGCCCGCTTCCACCGGCGAGACAGCGGATCCAATCTGTGAAGGCGGTATACTCTGGCGCAAGTTGGGGACCATTGATGATTTACGATGCTCTCACGCTTGCCACGCATCATTGACAGGCGCCGCTGCACCGCCAGCTGTCGCAGACGCCCTACCTGGGGCGGTTCACGCCCCAGCACCCCAGGTCGGGATGCAGAGGTAAGCGCGCAGAGGCCTTTCCGCGTGCGACGCCCATTCGGCGGTCCAAATTCCCCGGACACCGGGATTTCCATCCCTCATCGATCGACTCCCGCCGACGGAGCATGGACTGACGCATTGGGCTTCTGCGCCCCTCAGGTGCCTGTAGGGGTGTGTTTAGGGTGGTGGGCGCCGCCGTAGCGTCGCCCCGTGCAGGGGCTGCGGTGGCCACTCCGCCGCCAAAGGAGGCGCATGGCTTTGAGCTCGTCTCCGACGAATTCGTCAAGGAGTACGACTCCCAGGTGCTGACCTATCGGCACAAGAAGACAGGTGCGTCGGAGGGCCGCTTCACCCCTCTCCCGAAAGCTTGAGAGGAAATATTGCTGAATCCATTGTCGTAGCCTGGAGACCGATATCACCTTGTGGCGCCTTGCTTGGTGCCTGGGATCCCAACGGATTCCCTCACACCACTGGACGGGCCATTGCCCACCTGGCGCTCGCTCGGCCCTGCATGTGAGCCAACACTGCTTGTTTTTCGCTGGCGAAGTGCTTCTCTGCATGCAGAGATGTCAAAGGTGTCTTCCAGTTGGGTGAAGAGCCTAAAAAGAAAAGAAATCAAAAAGCACTTGAATAGGCTGGGGATTGGCCATCATACGACCTGTTTCACGTTTCTGAAACAAATGTTGCCTACCACGCCTGTGCTCTTTGTTGTGAGCTGTGGAGTACACAGCCTGAATGGGGAGACTTTTCAGGGCAAAGTGAGTGCTGCCGTCAGCCGTGCTTTGGTGGTGGCCTGATAGCAGTACATGTTAATGCACCGCTTATTGTCGCATTGTGCATTGAGCGTGAATATCAGATTCATGGTTTCCAAGTACCTGGCCATTGTTTCAGACGAGCAAACCAAATTGTGCTGTCACTGTCCTAACCCAGGTGCTGAGGTTCTGTCATTGGTAAATGACGATGAGAACAAGACCTTCTCCGTGGTCTTCAGGACGCCTGTGACTGCCTCAACCGGGATTCCCCACATCTTGGAGCACTCTGTCTTGTGCGGCTCCAGAAAATACCCAGTCAAGGAGCCTTTTGTGGAGCTCTTGAAAGGGTCCCTTTTCACGTTCCTGAATGCCATGACTGCCCCTGATCGTACCTACTACCCGGTGGCCTCCTGTAATCTACAGGACTATTACAATTTGATGGACATCTACCTGGACGCTGTGTTCTTCCCAAGGTGCATCAAGGATCCACTTGTCTTCCAGCAGGAAGGGTGGCACCATGAGCTGGAGAAAGAGGAGGTGAGACAGCCCTTTCTGTTTGCAATAGTCAGAGTCCGGCATCCCTTGCATCTGCAAGCCATGACTGGCAGCTTGCTGTCAACATTGAGTGGTTCAGATTGTTTGTTCATTTCTTGCATTCAAAAGTGGATGCAGGGAGACATTGGGCCTGGGCTTTCCTGGTAGACCAGATGGTGCTACCTGCTCCTGACGGTACCACACTGTACCCCTGTGCTGTGCACTACTCCTCTGGTCCTGTAGATTTCTGCATCCTTTTCCACAACGTTGAAAACACTGTTACTGCATGTTGCTATTTGGCTCAATGGTTAGGGCTACATGAGGAATGATTGTTATTAAAATGAGGAGTATTTCATAGAATGGACGCCCCCCCGTTGATCAGAAAACAATGGAAGTGCTTGATTTGGTGGGTGTGCCCATTGTATAACATAACTTCCCTGTGGTGATTGCCAATCATCACAACTTGGCTGCGGCCTTCCATTTGTTCTCGTCAAAGCGATGCATCCAATAGGCAGGTAATGGCAGCGATCGTTTCTTGGAATGGTTTCTGTGTCAGTGGGGCTGCTGCTCTGGATGCTCAGCACTTGGAGACACTGCCGATCCAGTCATCACTTGCAATTCAGCACTGAGAGGAATGCTGGAGCTGAAGAGCTTGCATGACCCAGCCCTATATGTGGTCAATTACTTGTGGCATGATGCAATAAAACTGAAAATAGAGCACAGGTTTTATTTCAATCTCTGCCATTCTGTGCCAAAAATATCCTATCTGCTGTCTTTGGAATGTCCGATGGAGTTGGGATGGCTTTTGTTGACACTGCCATGTGCTTTGTGAGCAGGACCCTTTAACATACAAAGGAGTGGTGTTCAATGAGATGAAGGGTGTCTACTCATCCCCAGACCAGACCCATGGCCGCCGTGTCATGCAAGTTCTGTTCCCTGACAACAACTACCAGCATGACTCTGGCGGTGACCCCAAAGTGATACCAAACCTCACATACAAGGAATTCCAGGTATGCCAGCCTGTCAGCAAACCTTTGGACAGCTTATGTTACAAGCCAGTACACTGTGATGGTGTATAGCAGCATGCAGAAAACAGCACTTGCATGCCTTGCTGTGGAGTGCAACACTGAGCATGCACATTCCCAATTGCTCAATTTTCAGGGACTATGTGCTATCTGAACGAACATGGCTCCAATGCATGGGTTTGTGGTTTCCATGTACCATTTGTTGTTGATGTATCTGCGGAGGTTCCATTCGCTGACTTTTGCTAACAACCTGGCAAATGATGCCATTCCCCTTCATTGAAGCACTCCAAATAACAACAGGGTTTGTCAAGTTTGCTCTTTCTATCTTTTTCTCCTATCAGTTGGCCCAAGGTGATCGTGTTTCTCAATGTGGCATACTGTCGAATGGATACAAGGATCTTACCGTGTATGGGTTGCTGGTTGATGTGTTGTGCAGCATTGATCCATTCTCATGTCTTTTCAGGACTTCCATGCCGCCTACTATCATCCCAGCAACTCCAGAATCTGGTTCTCTGGCGATGATCCTCCCGTCGAACGCCTCAGGATTCTGGACGAATACCTTAGAAAGTTTGAGAGGAGGGAGGTGGACTCCTCTGTCACGCCACAGGCCCTGATGACAGCACCCAAGCGGATTGTTGAAAGATTTGCAGCTGGAGAGAAAGACCAAAAGGTGCGAATAATGCAAGTCCGACCACTAGACATTGTCTTGGGCCTCGACTTTCATCATTGGCCTTGACTGAGTGCTGCGCCTCTGCCCTTCTGTTTTGAGTTCAATGCACAGCCAATCAAATGCAACAAATCGGCACTGGGTGGGCCCTCCCTCCAAAGCTTAAAAAAAACGCAAGAGTAAATGCTGGAAGCAAGCAATAGTACAGATCTGTTGCAGTTGATAAAATGTATGCAAAACTCGAATTGGGAGGGCGTTCCTGATATGCAGACACTAGATCGGTACCGAGACTGGTACCTAAGCCCTAAAACAATAAAAGCACTTGAACGCCTAGCACCTAAAATATGCCTAAACAACTAAAACACCTGAAAAGCACCTAAAAACCCCTAAACGGAAAACGTAAAAACACCGAAACCCTTAAAACCCAACCCAACCAACCTAAACCCTAACGACCTGTTCTTGTAGCAGTCTGCATCCCTGTACCTGTAACAGGACTTGTCCTGGTCCTGGTACCAGTCTCAATACTGGTCCAATGTCTATGTATCAGGAACGTTGCACAAATTGGTATGTTATTCCTTTGTTGACAAGATTGCATGTGCCCTTTTTTTGCTATGAAGGTGCAATTGCAGTGATTTGTCCCTTTATGTCAAACCTATTCATTGGCAGGGCACACAGCCACACAGCAGAGCATACATGTTGCCCTGAAGTCAAAACTGCCATCTGAAGTAGTTTCCAATTCTACAATAAAGCACTGCAGAATGAAAACGTCAGATGGAAGACAAGGGAGAATATTGGCCTTTGGTACTCAAGTGGAAGACATCTGCCAAAAATGGAAACAACAACAGGCTTTAAACTGCCAAGCAGTATACTACTTGTCCGTTGTTACGCACATCCCACAATTATTGACCCTTCAATGATTTCTTATTTTCAACAGGACGTTAGTGTTGGGCTGCTGCTTGGGATTTTATTCTTGTGACCCCTTTTGAGCCACGAACCTGTGCCACAGGCGTTCGTGTCGGTCAACTGGGTGCTGTCGGACTCGCTCTTTGACACGGAGACACAGATCGCATTCAGAGTGCTGGACTATCTCATGCTTGGCACTCCTGCAGCCCCATTG
The DNA here is from genome assembly GCA_905146915.1 of Ostreobium quekettii. Lineage (NCBI taxonomy): Eukaryota > Viridiplantae > Chlorophyta > Ulvophyceae > Bryopsidales > Ostreobiaceae > Ostreobium > Ostreobium quekettii. The sequence goes on along the minus strand of CAJHUC010001286.1, from coordinate 73,150 downwards.
TACAAAGCGCTCATGGATAGCGGTCTTGGGGAGGCACTCATTGGGCATGGGCTGGACACCGACATGAAGCAGCCATTCTTCTCTGTGGGGCTGAAGGGAGTTGCCACAACAGATGGAGACAAGGCAAGTCTTGAGACATGTGACAAATTTTGAACCTGAGGATGGAAACTTGAAAAGTGAAAAATGCTGGAAGATCTTATGATGCCATGGAAGAGAGCCAGTTCCCCCTGGGGCTGGGCATCCTTGCTGCATTATGATGCTTCACAATTAGTGGGTGCTCACGCTCTTTTTAATGCTGTTGTTATGATGAGCACTTGAAACGTGTGTTGTTGAGCAAGTGCTGTGGATGCTCAGCGCAAACAGCTCTGTGCACCCATCCTGCAGTAAGGAAGTCTCCCTCTTGCCATCTGCTTGAACATCTGAACTGCCAGAATTGTCCACCCGAAAACACCTGTGGGCAGAATTCTGGGGTGGGTGCTAAGGGAATAATGTGGAGCTGCACAGGGAATGGTTCATCGTGCCACATAGCGATTTACTGCTGGCAGTGGCTGCCTCATGTTTTGATGTTGGGTGAGCAGCCTCAGCTCACATGGCATGGTTATTGACTGCTGACAGCAACAAGCACCATTGTTGACATGATTTGACCTTTAGTATGACATTGGGCCAGGTGGAGAAAGTGGTTAACGATGAGCTTCTGAGGCTCTCCAAGGAGGGCTTCTCTGACTCGGCAGTTCAAGCTGCTCTGAACACCATCGAGTTTTCACTTAGGGAGAACAACACTGGCAATTTTCCAAGGGGTCTGGCGCTGATGTTTGCAGCGGTCAATGCATGGATCTACGAGAAGAAACCCACTGAAAACATAAAGGTGGGGTGCACCAGGAGACAGATACATGGCATTGCCCTTGTGCTGTGTCCATTGCCTGCTGTGGTGGCATTAGCGTTGGTATCTTTGTAAGCCATTTTGATATTAGAATGTTGTAGGCAGCAATTCAATCTACCAAAGCAGATTTGTGCACAAAATACTGGATGCTATGCCATCGACTGCCTGTTGGATTCGTTTCCACTTCGAGTCTAAAGAATTTCTCTATATCCATGTGTTCTATTTGTTGAGAAGAAGCAAATGCGGCCCTTGTATTTAGAAGACATTGATTGGCTTTGTTTGAAGCAGCTGGCTCGGGTTTGAAGAATTGGTTGCATTGTTGTTTGGCAGTGGCAAGAAGATCTTGCAGCATTCAAGAAGCGGTTGGCAACTGGGGAGAATGTGTTTGGGCCTCTGATCACCAAATACCTACTAGAGAACCCCCATAAAGTGACACTGGAGATGCAGCCAGATCCTCAACTTGCAGGCGAAACGGCGGAACAAGAATTGGAGCGACTCAAGAAAGAGCGGCAGGCCATGAGCAAGGAAGAGGTGGGAATGCACTGACCAAAGGACACTGTTGTATTGGATTGTTTAAAGCTACTGGGCGGTGCTGGTGACAGGTGCGATGTGGGAGTTGGCAATGTGCTTGGTAGAAGGGAGCTGTCATTGTTGCCATAGTTATTCTGTCCAGAATTAGAGAACCGCTTTTCCCTGGAAAGCTGTAAATGTGTGAAATGTTTCATCTGTTCCAAAGAACTGTCACATCTGTGTGCATTGTCAATCTTTTACAAACAAATGCTATGACCTGTTGGTGGAACTTTGTGCAAAATTGTAATGTGCATTGAGTAGATGCAGGAAGATAGTTTTTTCAGTTAACCAGAATTTTGTGATACGTTGAGTCATCTTGGCTTAAGACCACGAAAAGTCAGCTTCCTGGGCTACCCATTACTCCTGGCAAAATGCAATGAGCCCTCTTTGTATAGGCGCGTGCTGGGGGTGCCTTGAAGAACTTGTGATGCCACAGTTTTATGAGGTTAGTGCACTCATCTAGAAGAGACATATAGACTCACCATTTCCAGGGGCTGAAGAAGGCTCCCAAAGCCCTTTAACACGATTTGGACAATGATGGGTTGCCTGGCGATACTTATATGTGTATGGTTTAAGGGAGAAAGTGGACGAATGCTCATGCTCCTGTGCTCTGATCCTGTTACAAATGGGGTCCTGTACCTTGGAAGGCCCCACTTTGGAATGGGGCCCATTGCATTGAACCCCACAGTCCCAGAATGTTGCACCTGCCAACTGCGCTCAGGCTGTAACCCAGGGATCGACTTGCTTCCCAAAAGACAATAACCACAAATGAATTGCCAGGATGGTGGCGATTAATGGAAATGGGCAGTGGTGAGAAACAAGTACATGTGCCACTTTTGACTATTGCCCCTCACGAGCAGTGTTGACTCTTGGGCAGAGCCTGAGTTTCAACAGCAGTTTATCATTTCTGACACTGTGGGGCCCATGGCTAGGTGCCTATTCTGGAGTTGGGCCTTTGCAAATCCAGGACACTGTTCTTGACAAGTTCGATCACAGCATGAGAATATTTTGATTTCTGGCCTGGGTCATGGGGGCTCAATGCACTTGTTCTTCCCTTTTATTGAACAATTTGGAATATCTGCTGTTATTGCCGAGCTGGATGGCACAGTTATCGCGGGCTGTGCATGGCATGACAGATCTCGATGACCGTGAAGAGCACCAAAGAGTTGAAGCACCACCAGCTGATGCCAGATCCTCCAGAAGCCCTGAAATCCATTCCCACTCTGAAACTGGATGATATTCCCAAGGAAATCAAGACGATACCCACTGCTGAGCAGCAGGAGAGCAGCTCGACCATCCTGTCACATGATCTGTTTACAAATGACATCCTGTACTTGGAGACTGTTTTGGATATGAGGTACACTTGGAGGCTGGGGTGGTGGACTTTTTGCACCTGTTAAGAATGGGGATTTGAATGAACACAGCCAAGCAGTTGGTCAGCCAGTTCACTGGCCCCAAGCACCAATGCCGAAGCTGCGCGCTGGTGTGCAAAAATTTTGCGAAACCCCTGGCTGCTATGGCAGCGATTTCGGTGCGCGTTCTTGCCAACTCGGTGCCAGAGTTCAATGGAGCCCACTTGTGGTTGCCATTGCTGGCTGCTGCTTTTTGTTGCTGTGGCCGTACTTTGTACATCTGCACTGGCAAATGGTGTGATACTCATACTCATCTTTGTCGTCATTTTCAGGGGCATACCTGCACGCCTGCTGCCCCTGGTTTCCCTCTACTGCGAGTGCGTGACACAGATGGGGACAGAAGACTACAGCTTTATTGAACTGACTGAGCAGATTGATGGTAAGACAGGCGGAATCTCTGTGTACCCATTCGTCACGGACGTTCGTGGCCAGGAAGAGCCCGTTGCCAAAATCATCGTGAAGGTAAGATGCCCCATGCTGTGGTGCAGCATGCGACTCGTGCTGTGTTCTCCCAATGGTTCCCTGTCCAGTCATATCTCGCGTTTGGGTCACCACCTGTTTGGGATGAGTTTACGGACCACATTGTTTCTTGCATCCAACAGGCCAAGACCACAAAGGACAAGGTTGGCGATCTGATGGATTTGCTGCAAAACGTGTTGCTCAAAGGGAAACTGGACAACCAGCAGAGGTTCAAGCAGATGGTTCTTGAGAACAAAGCCGCATTGGAATCAGGTATGGCGGTCCTGTGTGTTTGCACCATCCACACCTGACACGTTCACGTTGTGAAGCCAGCGAGCTTTATGTGTTTCTAAACAAGGAATGCAGCCTGGATTTTGCTTGTCACAGCTTTCAACAGCTTCCAACTGTATTGGAGCAAGTCGAGATCTAAATGTGTGCTGCACTTGCTTGTATGCATACTATTGCTGTATGTTTCGGGAAAAAGTCTGGCAGTGGTAACACAAAGCAGTTGCAGCTGCGGAAGGGCAGAAAACACATCCGAATGGAACATGCAGCACCAATGCTGCCACAGCATCCATATCTTTGGGAATGATTCTGGCCTCATGGCTGACCAGTTTTGTTCGAGTTCAATTTTGACTTCGTTTGTGACATCTGCCGCAACACTGCCTTTGCATGGTTCAGGACTATCAGATGGCTATTGTGCAGTTGATTTGCTGTCAGTTGAAACACTTTTGTAGTGTGAATGTGCTGCTACGACAGTGGCTTGTATCATGCAGTATGGCACCACCACTTGCTTCCTGAGTACCATTCCCATACCAAGTTGCTATGCAAAAAGGGAAACAAATGTTTAACCGCAGTACACAGTTTGACAGGGCTGTGCCTGCTTTGCCCAGGCCTTGTTGACAGTGGCCACAGATTTGCGAGCCAGCGTCTTGCTGCCCAGAGGAGCATCGCAGGCTGGGTGTCGGAGGTCACTGGCGGCCTGTCCTACCTTGAATACGTGAGGAGCCTGGTGGACAGGGTGGACTCTGACTGGCCAGGTGTGCAAGCCGATCTGGAAGCAATCCGCTCAGCGTTGCTGACCCGCAATGGTGCCATTATCAACATGACTGCTGATGAGGACACGCTGGGGATCACGCGGCCATACATGTCAGAGTTCTTGGATGCTCTGCCATCCGACGCAAAGGACAAGGCGGACTGGTCTGTGATGTTACCACGAGTCAACGAGGCGATCGTTGTGCCCACCCAGGTGATGCCCTGCTCACAAACATGCAGCATTGGATATTCTGGAGCACTTGGCAACCTGTGTGAGAGTCTTGTAGATTGTGTTTTTTTGTTGCTTTTGGTGTTTGCTAAGCTGGCGCTTCTCTGGCGATGCATCATGAGAATTTTGATCCTTTCTTGGCCACCGTAGGTGCAGTGACGAGTGCCCAGGGCGTTTGACCCCAGCTAGAATCATTACCTGTGTATTGTCAACGCAGTTGCTCTTGTGAAGTTTCTAGGGACCTTGCTGTTTCCGGTGTCACATTCCTGTTTGCTTTTCCTCGAATCTGCTGAGGTGCAGAGAACACGTGGGAATTTTGCTTGGCAGTCAGTGTGTGTCACAGGCAACAAAGGACCATTGGGATCATGAATTAGGACCTAAGACATGTTGTGCAACGTTGTGGCCAGTCTCTTCAAACACAGTAGTGAGGTTGCTAACAAACTGCCTCCCTTGTTGGGCAGGTGAACTATGTCGCAAAGAGCATCAACCTGTACAAAGATGCTGGCTACCAGCTCGAAGGATCCTCCTTTGTAATCGAAAAGAGCCTGTCACGGTCGTACCTGTGGGACCGTGTCCGTGTGGTGGGTGGTGCATATGGCGCCGCGGGCAGTTTTGACCAACACTCTGGCAACTTCACCTTCTGGTCATACAGGGACCCCAACCTTCTGGGGACCTTAGATGTCTATGATGGCACTGTAGACTTCTTGAAGAATCTGGACCTGGACGACACTGCCCTGGCACAGGCCATCATTGGTGAGGGTGCTCGACTGAAATCTGTAGTTTTGTGGAGTAAGAAACTATTGGCTTTCATTCTTCAGTATGTGGCGTTTGTCGATGCAGGTGCACCCACTTGGAACTGTCGCTTGGCATATGGATCCAAAGTCTTTTATCCCTGCAGCTGTTATGATTGTGAAGCTGTTATGACTGTTATGAAGTGCTCCCCATGTTTGTGCTTGTGTGTGTGCGAATGCCATAATGTGAACCCCATTCTTCATGAGACTACTCAAGGATTACTACAAAACTTATGCCCATGCTTGATGCGATGTTATGCAAAGGCAGCAAATCATGACTTGCAGCAAATTTATACATATGGATTGATACATACTGTCACAGGACATGTCACAACTATTAAGTCGTGGTTTGTGTCCTAAGCCTGGCCTTTGCTTGCAGGAGCCATTGGAGACGTGGACTCCTACCAACTCCCTGATGCTAAGGGGTACACCGCACTGGTGCGGCATCTGCTGAACATCACTGATGCCGAGCGGCAGGAACGTCGGGACCAAATCCTGGGCACGCAGGTAAAGGACTTCCACAAATACGCAGAGTATCTGGAGAGTGTCAAGGGACCCGAGGCACGGGTGGTGGCGGTCACCTCCCCTGACGCCGCCAAGGAGGTGTCAGACAAGATGCCCAACTTCTGGGAGGTCAACAACGTACTTTAATCTCCTTGAGAGAGTTTTGATAGTCTTGACTTGGGAATTGGGCGCCAGGCGCATGTAGACTTTGGTGCCACCAGCTGAAACATATGAGTGACAAGAGGGGCAGCAGGATGTGGTGCGGCAAGTCGCCGATCGTGTGGCCACTTGCTTTCATGCAGTGAGCCAAATGGCTGTGCTTATGTGTCGCTTATTGCAGGGTGCGATATGGTTTGGAGAGGTTGCTTGTGCAATGGCAGCGGAACTAATGTTGTGTTGCATTCATCGGGATTGTTTAATGTGTGTATTCTTTGCCGTTGTAAACACAACGGTCAGCAAGTTTCTGGAAATCTGTAATAGGCTTGGCCAATGTGCCAATTTGATTGCCGCACCAGTTGATGTGAATCATCACGTTGTCCTGCGAAAAGCGCCTTTTCAGCAGCGGGGTGTTGCAGTGCGATTGTAGCTCAGGTTCCTAAACTGCACTCTTTTGCAACGTGTACATTGCCTCCAACCACATTTGAAAGGTCTCTGACTGTGTGTGCCCATCAGGCTGGAGAGGGTTAGCCACAAAGACAAAATGGTGCACCTCCACAATTGCGACCTGTGTGTGATCCTTTATTGTCTCTGTGCTCACGGCTGAGCAAGCCGGGCTTGAAGTGCCTGTGCTTTCTAAATAGGCATTGCAGTATGTGGGTGTACACAATGCAGGCCGCACTGTCATTTTGAAGGACATTCTCTGAATGCCAACATTGGTACAACATTTTGTTTCAGCATATTTCGGCATTGCTTTTCATCTTGTGAAAACCTTGTCGAAGTAATAGATGAGAAGGCTGAATGGCGGCACTCACTATAGATTTTCCAAGGTGGCTCAAGAAATTGATCTAAGAATGGCAGTCTGTTCCTTCGTCCGTGAATGAACATGGAGGGATCCGACAGTAGTAAGTGATAGAAGTTGTTGATGCAGGCCCTCTGGATACTTTGTACATACTCCCTTTAACAAGAGAGAGGGTGATAGAAATGCAATGATATTCCCAGCTGGTGGCTGCAGCTCAAAATGATGTTACATTTTCCAACAACACTAGTTTTTCATAGGAACCCGCTTCCTTGGACATTTGGGTTGCTCAGTTGTGTTCGTATACGACAGAGTGCGACATGATGTGGACCACCATTAGTCGTGCGACTAGCAGCATGTTCTGGATGTGTTTGTAGTATAATACTGAAATGAAGCAATGCTGCATGGATAATGTATATAGAATGGACGTGCGGATGGAGCCGATGATTCTGGCAATACGACAGAAACAGAACAACACAATAATGTATGCACTTCTGTGGTCTGAACATGCAATGACGGCAACCTCACCCCACCAAGAAAAACTGCAGTCATTTTGAGGCGTCATGAATGGCCTCTAATTCCCTTTGAAGTCTCCTATCACGTGGTAGCCATACCGCCATGAGGCAGCCAGGCGGAAGCCAGCACGCAGCTCACCGTATCCTGCACTTATACTGGGCAGGGAAAGTATCCCCGCATTCCTTGTCAGCGCCCGGATTGGCGGCCGTTGGGTTTGCCGCTCTCTTCTAGGGAGAACACGCGACGTCCGAACCCGATGCGGCCGAGAGCCCTGGTGAACAGCGGAAGCCAAGGTACCGGTACCGACCTGCGACCGGCGCGCGGAGAGGGCCTGTGTTGGCGCCGGTGGGGCTCCTGCCCATGCTCCTCGCCATTGATCAGTCTTCTGCCAATGCACGGGTGCCGGCTACGCGATCATGGACTGCCTGTCGTGTGTGAAGTAAACTCTGAATCTGAAGCCGGGCTCACAGGCGCTGTTTCCCGAGATCCAGCTTAGGTGTTGATTCGCGGAGGGAATCATCGTTCCAAGTCCGTAGGCGATTGTCTTTTTGGTCTGTGTCTGAGCCTGACAGGAAGTCTAGCGGGCCTCCTTCAACCCTCGTCGTCTTTTCATTCCCGCTTCTACCATCTCATTGGCCGCACTATTTCGGCCCTTGTGATCTGGGTGATTTGGAAAATCGATTGGTTTCTTTGTTGCAGGTGGTTGGTGCGGCGTTCAGCTGAGGGCTGGATTGAGACGCAGCCGATGCCTTGTGGTGGGTGCGTCTGCTGGTTGGTTATCTGTTCTGTTTAATGCGAAGATGTGGTTTGGTGCACAAGTGGCACTTGCACCATTTAAAGGGTGTCTTGGCAAGCAGAACGGAAGCAGGTCATACAATTAGGCGCCTTCAAAGCAAGCATTGTGACAACTTTTCATAGAATTGGGCGCTTCATCCTGAGCAGGTGCTCTGAATGATGGCTTTCTTTAGGCTTTGAGGGATGATGCAGAAGCCTCCTCAGCCCGAGTGGGGCATCGTGCACCAGGGATCATGTGCAACGTTCAACATCATGCTGTGGTTTCTGCTATCCCTTGATTTCTTTTTTTTCTGATCAAAGTGCCTAAAAGTTGAATCTGAACTGCTGAGCATTCTCTGAAAGATACAGTTCTGAAAAGGCACATGTTTGAAGGAAATCTCGTCGCAATAGAGCATTTCTGTCTGCTGGCAGTTTAGGATATGCAAATGAAAATATGTGAACAACATGAATAATGAACTGTTGTGTGTGCATGTTAACATTACACACTGTGTATCATATGTCCCATGGTAAAGAGCCTTGTTCAGATTTTGGAAGAGACAAACATTGAATGACTGATCAATTCCTCACAGAGGCCCATGAACAAACATTCTAGGACAATCATTGTGCATGAAGAAGTGGTCCTCATTGCCTTCATAAAGCATGGGCAATTGCCAACTGTTGAGGAATAAATTTTACAATGAATCGACCCCTGTTCTTCTCTTTTTCAAGGAAGCTCTCTACAATGCTGCATAACAGTATCAATATGTGTGCATAGCCCCAAAGATCAAGATGGAATACTGCACATTTTTTGTGTGCTCTATCGGAGGAATTCATTATGCCAGAAGCCCCCATCACGATTGACAAAGGGCCATGGGAGCCTGTTGATGGAGGTGTGGTGGCCCCAATCGGCTTCTCAGCAACAGGTACGAAAGCAATTGATGTATATTTTCTTTGTTTCTGGGTGCTACACCACATTCAAAGGCCCTGCCAGCCCCTTGTTGCGAAAGCTGTGTTGGCCATCTGTTAAATGAGGTCAACAGTGTCTGCTTGAAACGAGTTGAAAAGACGGTGGCTTTGTGCTTGTGTGCAGTTTTCGAGAATTAGTAGCATAGCATCCAGAATAGTGGGGACATATGCACACTGCGAACACCAGTGAAATTCCTATTTGGCAAAAATTGCATGCTGCATTTCCAGGCATTACGCAGCTGAATGGTGCACAAGAGTGTTGCCTGACATCGAACCTGTATCGAGTGCAGATTTGATAAACATGTATCGATAACATGTTCTCTAACATGCTGCGTCTCTGCTTGTTATTTGTGTCCAGGGACAGCAGCAGGGCTGAGAAGCAGCAGCCAGAGGGCAGACATGGCATTGGTGTACTGTGATCGCCCAGCCACAACTGCTGGGACTTTCACAAAGAACGTCCTCCGTGCGGCACCAGTGCAATATTGCCAGCAGCTGCTGTCCACTAAGCATATGTTCAGGGCGGTGAGTGCATGCCCACTCTTTTGATTTACAGTGTGGCATGCCCAGCTTAGTTGTCTGGGCATCTCTTCCATATGGTATTTTTTTTCCTCCTCTTTGGGTACCATTTTCAGAGAGAAACACTGTTCTGAGATGTGTGTGATATTTGTGGATCTGGATAGTAAACACAATGACCTTGTTTTGGCAGTGTTGTATTCAGGAATTTAGATTGAATGTTTTGGATGTGGAAATAAAGCAGTTTCAGCTGTTGCTTTGCTGTTATTGACTTTATATTGTTGTCATCCCTTGGGTGCTTTGTTGTTGAAATGCTGAGCAAGGCCCTGACACAATACACTGAGGTGAATCAGCCCAACTAATGTACCAAAGTCCCTGTCACTTGCACAGCAATGTTTCCTCAGCTATGACCATGCCCTGATGTACTGACCAGTGCTTGTAGGTGTTGGGCAATGCTGCCTCTGCCAATGCAGCCACTGGAACTGCTGGGCTGGAGGATGCGCAATTGTGTGCACAGCACATGGGGAAGGCTCTAGAATTGGAGCCGAGCGATGTGCTGCTGCTGTCGACTGGCCTCATAGGTGCCAGGCTGGACGTCGACAGCATGGTGGCCGCTGTCCCCATCCTGGCCTCTAATTTGGGCCAAGACCCAGACGATGGGATAAAAGCAGCGGTGTCCATCACCACCACAGGTTGTCTCCAAATTTCTGATCAGCATTGTTTTGTCTGCCCCTGTTGTGTCCCTCCCAGTCCCGTTGTTCATCCCCTCATTCAAAGGCAACTGGAAGGTGTAGGCACCTGGGAACCATGGTCTTGGTTGCACAGATGGCGATCTGTGGCTCGTTGTTTGCCTTTGAGCCCCAAGGGTTCCCACACATTTCAATCGCCTGTTAGCAAATGGATTTGCACAATAGTGGGTTGTAGCTGACATATGATAGACTTGTCATCAGCTTGATTTGTGGCTGACTCGCACCCTGTTCAGTCCCCAGATCTTGTGTACAAGTCTGCAGCCTTGGCTCTGGATGTTGATGGACAGACTGTGCATGTTGGGGGACTCTGCAAAGGCTCGGGCATGATACACCCCAACATGGGCACCATGCTGTCAATAGTAACATGCGATGCACCCGTGAAGCCCTCTGTGTGGCAAGCGATGGTGTTGGATGCCGTCAGCAACAGCTTCAATATGGTGGGCAAAAGGATGGGTTTGACATGCAACATGTTCGATCAGAACCCTCGTGATTTCTGCTTTTACGGCACATGTTTTGGGCACTTCAAAAATTCACCTGTGTACCTTGTCATCGTGATTACATTGTTTCTCGTGATGCATTTGTTGAAACAAACTGGAATACTAATCACGTGTTAGAGCAACCCCTGTTCAAGAATGTGTGGTACCCTATGCTTGTTTTTGTTCTGCATGGCTACTTCTGGCTGTAAAGAAAGAAATGAGACTGTCTGAACTTGGGAACTGTTGCACGAAGAAAGCGTCTGAGCGAGGTATGTCTTGCGATGTGTGCGATTTAAAGATGAGGCATTGCCTGAAAGACAGGCTATTGCCGCACCTGGCGTCGGGGTATTCTTGGTTCTGAAGAGAATAGCCCAACAGTGATAAGTGTGACTGGCCACACGGGTTGCACTTTGAGACCACAAGCAAGCACTGCAGGGATGTCCATAGTCCCATGTGTGTGGGGGTGCCCTTCCTGTGGACACTTCATTAATTGTATGTCACCTTCACTCCGTTTTGCACTTCTCATTGATTGTCTGATTGGCTGTGGATGTTGGCATTTCCAGATCAGCGTTGATGGTGACACCAGCACCAATGACACTGTGCTTGCTCTCACAAGCGGAGCGGTAGGCATCCCCATCATTGAGGATGCAACCAGTGACAGTGGTAGACGCCTGTCAAGTGCACTAACTGCACTCTTGCAGGTACTGCAGCACTGCTGTACATTGTTCAAACTTGCTGCTGTCCTTCTGCTCACAAAGAAGTGTCAGACTCGTCAAGCACTTGCTTGGAATGGCATTTATGATGGCGGGTAAACTTCATCTGTGCCTGGTTGGCGATTTTGAAGTGGTTTCCTCAAGTTGGTCTCCTCGCATGCCTGGTAGGAATGGCTGCATGTTGTGTTTGTACTGCTCTGCTTGCAGACAAATGGGCAAGTGCAGGAGAGAGTGCACTTGCGCATGGTACCAAAAAGGCTGCAGCATCCAATGGTGGCACCATGCCACCAGTTGTCATTATCAAGATGTGGGTATGTTGCCTGGCAACATAATTTGGGGCAGCATGCGATTGGTAGTGCTGTTGGTGCGTGAACCCCCACAGGATAGGCCATCCCTAACCTTTGCACCCGTGACCCAACAGCCATCCCATGTTCCAAATCAGACGTCCTTCCTGGTTGAGAGCGGTAGGCACAAGGCTCATTGCCCTTGACTCGCAAAACAGAACATTGGGTTGCCCAGGGATGTACCCCCGGTCAATATACCCAGCGCATTTCGCCCACCGCAAAGCACTACCATAGTATATCCTACACTTCCACAGAACAACATAACGCTTGGCCTTCTTTGCAGTGAGAACGATAAAATAAGTAGCATTCTTCTAATAAACTTTTGTGGAGCAACATAAAAAAAAGTGGTGATAATGAAAGCGTAACATAAAATTTGATGCGGAAGGGTTGAATACACTACGGTGTTCGATGATAATGGGAGAAATCATGTGGCGTGTCTGCCTGCTGCAGGGCCTGGCAAAGTCCATTGCTTGGGACGGAGAGGGAGCCACATGCCTGGTGGAGGTCCAGGTCACTGGGGCGAAGGACAGGTGCGACGCCCAAACAGTGGCCAAATCCGTCGCATCCTCCACCATCACCAAGGCGGCCTTGTTCGGCCACGACCCCAACTGGGGCCGCATAGCATGCTCAGCGGGCTACTCTGGCGTCAGTTTTGACCCCAGCAGGCTGGACATCCACCTAGGGATCCATGCCTTAATGAAGAACGGCCAGCCTCTCGAATTCGACAAAGATGCGGCGAGCGCCTACATGAAGGTAATGCATGGCGGCTGTCACTGCAGCTTGATGTTTTCCTCTCAGATGTGATTGTACCCATGGTGGCGAAGCACCGCTGCTGCTGCCACCACACTGCTGATGTCGCTGATAGGACTTACCTGGGTGTGGTGATGAAGTGCACAGTTGACAAGACTGGCCTGAAAAGGCATCTTATATACCAGATATGTGATTGAGCGATGGGCCCCATCAGGTCGCTCACGTGCCATCAAGCTGTTAGCTGTACAGAATGACAGGGAATGATGGGATACAAAATACTGCAGTGTTCATAGATATTGTAGTGACAAGACAATTGTAATAGCAGTAGCAGGAATAACAAGGTATGTCATTCCTCTGCAGGCATAGACTGGTATCCTGTTGGGAGGAGTCCCACCTCAAACGGCAGCACAGAATTGCTGGATGCATTGCTGTAATAGGAAGGAAGCTGCTGTGCCAGTCGATGAAAGTGACTTGAAATTACAAAACTGGAACGGAAGCGTTTCTTTTCGTCGGTGATTTACCTAAGAGCGAAGGGCAGCTGTAAACAGCAACATATAGCACCTTGGGCAGCCAACCTGACCATTAGCATAAGATGCAAAAGAGGGCGATTGGAAAAGTCATCGAACGTAAGCAAGACAGCGCAAGGCCATGGAACACGACCTCAAGAATCCTCTTTCCGTGAACATGGCTGCTGAATGCGATGAAAGGTCTCCTCTCACACCCGAGCAGAGGCTTGTTCACTGGGACACGCCCGCGGCGACAGGCCAAAGTTTTTTTCAGTCTCTGATGAATTTCGTTGTCCAGGCAAGTCTGATATTGACTGGAGTTTTCAGAGGTCCTTTGAACAAGAAATTGTCCATGTTGTGCAGGACATTTGTGAGAAGAGGGGAACGGTCATCATCTCCGTATCCATCGGAGATGGTTCTGGCTGTGCAACTGCGTGGGGCTGCGATCTGAGTTACGAATACGTTAGAATCAATGCGGAGTACACCACATGATGCCACCGCTCATTGCTCATCGTCTATCTGAAGCTGCAGGGGCAGTGTCCGATTGCTTCTGGAATATGTAAACAGAACAATCCACTATTTGTTGCCATGGCTGCAGTGCACTGCACAACTCGAACTATGGATATTCTGTTGTGCTCTCCACAAGCCACAGCAGTAACAGTAACAGGTTGCTGTAGAATTGGCGCTCCGTGGCTAGAATACCTGCACTGGTTCTGGTGCCCCTGAGAATCCCCCACAAGCCACAGCAACTACAGGAACAATGTTGCTGCAGAGTTGCCGCCCCGAGGTTAAAATGCCTGCACTGCTTCTGGTGCTCCTGAGAATCCATGTAACTTGAATACAGTTCTGACATTCTGTGCATGAGTGCCCACACCGCCTAAATACACACAGGACAAAGCGCAAATCCGATGGAATGGGTGGAGCGACCAAACAAACCTGTCAGCACCAATTACCGGGTCTCATCATTCAAATTTAGGAGCCTCTGAGATTTTGCCGACAATCTTGGATGCAGGGCAAGCCAAAAACTTGTCACGGACACCAAGTATCAAACGGAAACAACTATGAGCTGCCAGAAAATTCACAATGCATCATTACATGCCTGTCCGTCAAATGGCCAACAGCAGCCGGGAATTACATCATCGTATGTGTAATTGCACCTGTTTTGCCCCAACTGTTTAAGGCGACCATATAATATGGTAGCTATGCGTGAATAAAGCATGTTGCATGTAAAATTGATAGCTCATAATGAAGGTTTTCCTTCTTGGGCGAGTGCCGGAACCGCAGTGCCTAGTTCGCTCCCTGCTGCCGGCGCCGATGAGGCCGGCCGTGCCAAGGTCGCGGCAAATCCACCTGGAATGCCGCCAAATGTGGCTTTTTCCGCAATCCCTTGCCGGCTGGCTGTGACGGCCTGTTGATGCGTGGCTGGCATGGAGCCGGGTTCCACAGCCCGTGGTGCGTGTTTGTGATGGAATGCAGCCAGGCGGTGGGCCCACGCCAATAATTATTGGCGAACTAATGGTGTCGATGCCCCCCACCCACCCACGCCTGGGGCGGTGGGACCCGCGCCAATAATTGATGGTGAATTAATGGTGTCAATGTCACCCGCGGTAATAATTAATGGCGAGTGAATTGTGTCAATGGCCCCCCCACGCCTGGTGCCCGCTGCCTGGCTGCGCTGTAGCGAATTGGCCCGCCGACGCGCCCTTGTCTTGACCGCCCTCCCAAACCGGTGCACCAAGGTGCCTTGACCGGCGCTGGGCCACGCGCTAGACGCGTGGCGGGCGCGTGCCAGGTGCGCCCTCTTGGCCCGCGACGCGTACTTTAGGGGGGCATACCGTTATGCGAGGCGCTGACCCGGGCGCTGAGCCGGATACAGTAGGGGTCCCTATATAGCGCCCCCCTAATAGCGCCCCCGGCCCCCAATAGCGCCCCCTTTTCTGGCTTGTCACCATTTCTGTAGTACTTTATGCAGCTTTGCTGCACAGTGGGACCTCAAACTACTATTGCGGACAACCAAACACACCCAAGAGACGTGTCTGGTGGACTGATGGCGCAGTGGCCATCTGTTTCAACGAACTTGGCATATCGCGGATGGGCGGATGGCACGTCCGGTGCGTCCACTGTGGACCCGGGCCCAGGGCCTCCCCAGGAGGCCAAGGGAGGTGTGTGTTCCATGGCGGATCTCCATCTATTCACAGCGAAGTGGGCACTGCCCACCTGACTCCTTGCAGCCAGCAGAATGGAGGGATAGGGAGGGGTGTCCAATGCCGCGGCTTCCATTCTTTCTCTCTCATCATCATCATACAAATCTATCTCCATATCCCTGCTTGTATCCTCATCGTTGCTTGGAGTTCCGTCTTCCATGAAATCCGGGCCGCAGGGGTATCCATCATTGCAGTCGCCCTCATCATCATCAAAAAAGCTTTTGATCAATTGCTTTGGCATCACAACCGATTTGTGCACCGGGCGCTTTGATGCTCGCACTGGCCGACAGGCTGGGCAGTAGCGCCTCACACAGCAGCTTCCCCATTGCAAATCCTTACCACACGAGCAGGATCCGCACCATGCATGCATAAGGATATTGCAGCCAAGGCATCTATAAACTGCAAAGGACGGTGGTCCATTTTGGCCGTCGTCCCCGGAGATAGCACAATAAATTCACCCTCAAACATGCAGTTGAGCCATGTCAACAGCCTCAGCACCTCAGCAGTTGAGAGTGCACTCAACGAACAAGCTTTGCCCCTCACGCGAACGGGCTCTTCACAAAGAACTGCTTGGCACGCCGACAAGACCAACAAAATAGCGGCAACAGCAAGGGGAAGCTTCAAAAGGGTAGCAACACCACCACTGCCAGCCAACCATGCAAGTATGTTTGTGGAAACTCTTGCAGGTTCCGCTCAGAGTACCCCAACTGGTCGCAACTGCTTCTTAACGGTCGACGAAGTCAAAACAGAGGTCAGGTCCCAGGGTCAGGGCTGCCTTGTCCACAACACGTTGGTGTATGACACGGGGAATGCTTCTCTCCGCCTCGACAAGGCTATACAATGACGAGGCTTGATGTGTTCTGGTCGGCAACTAGACCATGCTGGAGGTGCTGGTCTCGAACGGCAAGGAAGCGCCTTGAAAACAAGGCCCAGACTGGCTACGACCTTCGAAAAGGTCGTGCGCTATTGTGCTCAGGCCGTGGCGAGCCTTGCGCGCACGGTCAGGAGGGCTAGGCAGCCAGACTGAGCGCCTAGACCGCCACGCGAGAGACACACACACCCCTCGCAACCGTTCTTATAGGTGCCAGGCCGAGTGCAACAATACAGAGTTCCCCTTCGCGCTGTCCGCACCCCTTTGGCAAAAATACCACCATTCCAAAGAGATGCTTTTTTCATACCCGGAATTTTTCTGCCACGCCTGCTGCTTCACCACAACGCAACCCAGGACGCCCCACTGCCCACAATCAGCCACTGCATGTGCCCCAAGGGCCACATTCTCACCAAGCACCCACACTTCCCGTGGTCGGCAACCACATTATGCCCCACGGGACATATTCCCATCAAACAAGCACGTGGTGTCTCAACGCGCCCCTCCTGGCTCCATCTCGCCACGATCCACGGCAAGTCGCCAGGCGGGCAGCTTCTAAACAAACACACGTGTCCAGTAGCAACCCAGGTGATCCTCAATATTCCAAGGCATGTTTGGGGCATGTTTGACTCATGTGTCTCCGTGTGATGCACTGCCACGTATTGGCGTTGTGTTCGGCATCTTTATAGTATCTCAGTGAACTCTTAGGACATATGATGCAGTTGCCATCATCTATCTTTGTCATCAAAGTCATCTCCATGCATTCTGAGTGCCTTGAGCTTGCAATTTGATGATGGTCAGTGTGGCGAAGGTGCTGAGGCTGTTGACATCTCTCTGCATCGTATCTAGACCTCATGGGTCGCCAACTGAGTGATATTATTAATGCACTAACTTTTTGATGAGCCCTATTAATTTGCGACCCGAACAGAACGCCACTGACCCCAGCACTGATTTGGCAGACTGGGCACACCAGTCGTGCAGCCATCGCACGCCCACGATGATCACAACAGTGCTGCCACGCTGCTGCGCCCCCACGTCGCCGCACCGCCACGCGGCCACCCCGCTACGTTGCCACACTGCCACGCTGCTGCGTTGGCACACTGCCACTTGACGCTGTCGCTGGGCCCCGCCACAGTGCCAGCCGGTCATTACCCAAAACCATATCGACTAAAACTACAATCAAATGCGTTAAACAAAGTTAACACAATAGCGCCCCCGGCCCCCAATAGCGCCCCCCTCGTGGCCATGTCACGGGGGGGGCGCTATATAGGGACCCCTACTGTAGTTAGCCACAGCGTTAGGGGGTATAAATCCCGCTACCGCCCGGCCCCTCACCACAATCCGCATTCGCTGACTTTCGGCGTTGGAGGTTTGGCTCGAAAGTTGTGCGTGGGCCAAAAAGTGCCGCATCGGCACCTGCGGGCTGGCGTTCCTCGAGCGAGCTCTGCGAAAACGGCCAAATAGTCAGAACGTGTACGAGCGCGTGGTGACACAAGGGGCCAAGCACGGCGGCCGCGGACCAAGCCAGCCACTCACCGCCGCCGGCGCAAGGCCGCCTCCCCTCAGGGCGGGGCCCCCCTTCGAGCATCGCTGTCGCCCCGCCGCTCCTCTCGCTGCTGACTTTCGGCGCTGGAGATTTGGCTTGAAAGTTCTCTAACTCTCCAGCGCCGAAAGTCAGCAGCGAGAGGAGCGGCGGGGCGACAGCGATGCTCGAAGGGGGGCCCCGCCCTGAGGGGAGGCGGCCTTGCGCCGGCGGCGTGGCCGCCGTGCGCTGCACGCGCTCGTGTTGGCCTCGCCGGCACCCCGTTCGAAGGTCTCACCGTCACGTGACCCGTCTCCGTCTGACTGGTCCGGGACCTCGTCGCTCCAAGCCCAAGACCGACACTGGTGCCCGTTGGTCGTCGGTGGCGCTCAGAGTTTGATTCATTGGCTGATTTGTTGAGCGCCTCGCCAAAACACGCACGGGCCGCTTTGTGGGTAAATCCCTCCCTTTTCTGTAAAAAATCATGATGATGATAAAAAATCCCTCCCTGTGTCACCTGCAGTAAATGTTGCTGCTCATTATACCGGCTGGGAAATGGTTGGCTGCCGGCCGGGACGAAATGGGTCATCTTCATTTTTTCCTGACTGAAGCATTCACTCGGATTCTGGCATGGGGCCCAGCGGCGCCATTCGGGTGCATTGGTCGCTGGCCATTTGAGTCCCTCCAGCGAATTCACCACCATCATCATGTTTTACAGAACAAGGCAATGAGGTAGCCGCCAGCTTCACATACTGGCCGAGCAAAGCGGAGTCTGTGGTCAGTCCATTGCAATCTAATGTTAATCACAGTCTATGGGTCTATTTAGTGTGCCTAGAAGCGATTGTCGATGATTGCCAGCAAATTCATCCGCGGCCTCGGTTGCCATCCAGGCTGATCGCTGGGACGCTTCAGATCTCCCAGCTCGGCAGCCACAGTAGGAGAGGTAAGTATGGTGGGCACGACGGGGGCGGCAACCACATGCAGCCCAGCCGCAGAGACGGGCGGCGGCGCAGTGGCAAGGCAAGCTTTTGTGGTGGTCGTGCGGGCGGTGTGCGCTCCCCCTACAGGCAGGACGGGCGACCGCAATCCCCACCACCGATGTGCTCCAGACGCCCTGCCAACGGCGAAGCCGGGAAGGCGACCCACGCGACAGCAAGCCACAGCGATGCAGGATGGCTTCCCATGCGCTGCGGCATTTCCAGCCAAATGTGAGTGGCTGAGGATTTCGTACAAAAGATTGATTGATTGTCTGGCTGCCTGACTGATGTATCGTCAATTGATTGTTGGAGGTGGCTAAATCCATCACCTGGACCTCTGGACAGAGCCCGCAGCGCGGGGCGACATACTTGCACGAATCAACCAGCCAATACGTCAGTATTCAATGCGACTGCGCCGTGCTGTGTGTGTAGGTCGCATCGATCCCGCTCACCGCATCAATCCCGAAGGCCGTCCCCAATCAGCAGTTTGGATGCCGCCTTGGCTACCCCAACGCTGCCTCTGCTCTCGCGCAGGTGCATTCGAGGGGCCTATGGCGCAAGTGGAAGGGGTGGCGGGTGGTGGCGCTGTGCTGGGCTGGGCTTGTTTGAGATCGAGCTGGGAATGAAGTGATTGAGTGGATTGCGAGGGGCAAGTGAATGAGGGAGTCGAAGGGGCGCATTCTATGTTTTGTTGTGGCGTGCTTTACCCTGGCCTTTTGTGTACGGAGCCATTGGGTCGCCGAACATCAGAAAAGCAGACAGCGTCTTCGGGCAAGGGGGGCGCGTCAGACGCGTCTTGGTGAATGCTGAATTTGATTGCAAGGATGTTTCAATCTTCGCGACCTTGCCAACATGACACCGGGATCAAAGCCGTAACCCAGAGCCTCAGGGCATCCACATTCACCCCCGCACACTCCATAAGGGCGCGGATGTGTATCGCGGCTGGTGGGTGGGCTTCCTCTCGCCGTTAGGCCGCCAGGCCGGGCTATCGGCGCGGGATGCATATGGCAAAGACCAAGCTCCACTCACAGGGTTGCTCCCAGGCGCATGAAGCAAGGTGCATGAAGCGCTGTCGGCCATTGCGTCAAAGGCAGCGTTGCTATTATGTTATGTTGTTATTTGCTGGATGATATGCTGTTGTTATATCCTACCTCTGCCCCATGTCAAATGCCATGGCGGAGTTTAGAGCATTGTTTCTCCACCACATAGACTTTACATGTCTCAGCGAAGTTTGTGCACAGCTGTGCTTACGAGTTGAAGTATGCGATCGAAAAATTAGGCGTTCTCTATTGCCCTTGCTTGTAGAGGAGCATGGCTTGCGCATGAATGCTGGGACTACAGGAACATGCAATGTGGTAACAATTGCACCATGGCAGGCTCTTACATTTCAAATCTGCAATCGGCTTAGTTTGCTTAGACGCCAATGAGATCCGCGTGTCTTGTGAGCAGCTGCTCATGCCATGCGTTGGGCGACTTGCATCGCATTGACTGCCAAGTGTGATTGGTTGAAAGCGGGAGCTTTTGCAGCGCCTGCTTTGCAACCTTGATGCACTAATGTCACTACAATTATTACAGGATTCCCAGTCGCGGCTGGGGCTGCTCCACACTATATTGGCCCCATTACATGTTCATCATCGCTCCACATGAAAAGGCCAAGCGTCACTTTATGTTGCGAAAGGGTATTATACATTACGGTATCTAGTATATCGGATAAGGGCCAAAATTCTGGATGTTCATATCCAGGATACGCATATCCTGGATATAGACATTCCATATCCAGAATGCAAACCTCTATACACCATACACTGCGAGGACGTGAGCGACTACATACTCATATGTTAGGATGTGGGCGCCCATATTTGGATAGGCCATGTAAATGATGTGCAATATTCCGAACCCCTTCAGAAATTCAATCTATTCTTAGATGAAATGATTCCAGCGTCTTCCGAAACTCGACATATCTGTTATGCCATTCATTTCCAATGCTCGCCTGGGATGCGAAAGAGTGATCAGGGAGCCGATGGCTATGTGATCGCCTCGCTATGTAAGATTACTTGATGAAACAGTGATCATACGACTTCTCCTGCCCATAAAAGGAGAATCTGTCCCATTGGCAGACTGGAATCGTGCGCGTAGGCTTGTCGTTGTTTCAATCCGGCCGTTCTCTCCACGGGCCATCATTGTGCCCTGGCAACAGAACATTTAGGGATCCAATCTTCTTCAAACGCCAAGCAGAACTCACCGCACGGAATTGGCACAAGGGCGCTGAGGCGGATTAGCTGGATGCGACTGGTCCGAGCGCCCCATGGTTCAGGCTGGTCTCGAGGGGCTCCCCCGGAGGAGTCCCTCTGAAGGCAATTCCGATGAGGACGCCCTTATCTCAGAGGAAGAAGACGAAAGTGGCTCCAAGAGGGGTGAGAGCACTGACCTCAGCGTGGAATGCAAGTGCCCTCGTTCTCAAAAAGATGCAAAAAAGTGGATGGCATGCCAGTCGTTGTGTGTGGTGTCTTTCGTGAACAGTAGCAGCGCGTGGTTGAGGCAGTTCGTATTCACGCGCAAGCAAATGTAGTTCACTCTAATTTTCCTTTACTCGCATAAACACGTGTTTGAATTGTGTGCACACAGTTAACATATGTCAACAGGAAAACCTATTCTGATTTCTTATGCTCATGGTCACTCGTACATTCCCCAACAAAGCTCCAGCGGACCGCTGCAGAGTGTCAGACTTCGAAGGGTGGCAGTTATGATACTAGCTAGCATGCTTTGGTTCAATGCTGCCTTCAACTCACAGCATATCTTATGGCCAATACATGCCATGCTGATTGTATTTAAGCTTGTAAGTAATCAGCACATTTAAGCAGCGATGAATGTGGCTGAGTTCCAGATACTCGAATCTCTCTGGCGATAATTTGAATGTATTTTACACCAAATTCTTGCCATTCATGCATAGGCGATGCCGCTGACACAACTGGACAGACGACGTACTTCCTAAGCTGCGAAACCCATAACGCAGTGCCAGTGTCCCAGGTTCGTAAATGGCGCACGGATTCATTATGAAATTTCCAAGAATAGATGATCTTTATTACATAATGTATGACAGGTTTGAAGTGTCATTTACGGGAAAATAAGTATCTTAATATCATTCCTTTAATTGATATTCCGTGAATTTTTCTACTTCCTCCTTACCCATCCACTGTCTCCATAGTTGTAACCCATCACTAAATTTTATACAAACTCCCCTTTTTGCTAACTTGCACTCAAACTTGTGACTGCCAATTCGCAATATAATGTAGGTAAAAATCCCTCCATTTATATCTGCAGAATGCGCAGCATTTTCTAGTGCCTTCAGGTCACATAACCTCGAATTTTCAACGCAACTGCGAGAAATTTTCGAATTGGTGACGAATCTCACTGGGGAGCACGCGCCTTCGCGGTTGTGTAAACGAGCCGCCACAGGACAGCCGCTGCAGAACTACTTAAGCTGGCATTGATGGCACCGCTTTTCCCCACGCAGAGGCAGGAGGGGTCCACTTCCGCCGCGATCTCATGCGGAAGTTTCCGCATCATTTAAGTGCGATGCGAATGCACAATTGTGGGCTTCGTTATAGTGTGTCGAAAGTTCCAGGGTTGGGGAAATTCTCTGAGCTGGATGTTGGAGGTATTGCAACGCAATCTATCAGATTGTGGCATCCTCTCAAAAGCATAGACGCTTTTCAAAGAATTAAATACATATCCAATTTATTTCGATATAGAAGAACCATTTTCTGCACATTGTCTGTTTTAAGTACAGCGTCATTGATCGCAATCAGTCAAGCTGTGAATTCCTTCGACTTCAACTGAATTCCAAGGAATCTGGTTTATGCCTATGCTTAGCTGCACCGAGATGCATTGCGTAACTCGATTCGCCAAATACTGAACACCAGAACAGTGTCCGCCCAGCGTGCCAGATCTTCCATTCCAACAGCTGATTGCCCCGCAGATCGTTCGGTACCTGCAACAAGAAGAGATTCAAATGGGAAGATATGGACTAGGACTCAATGGCATTAAACCGCTCTCGGAAGCGTTGAAGGTATTTGCCACCTCGCTGGCAACGTATCATTATGCAGTCGTTGGTGCTGCTTTGACGATACAGAGCTCATTCTGAAGCTCACGGAGCAAATCACTGAAGCGACATCCAAAGCTGCGACACTCTGACGAATGCTGTTGGAAGGATATGGATTGCAAAATCGAAGGATGCCTCTGTGGAATGTCTATTCGAATGAGCATTCGAATGAACGGGGTTCAGGGATTCCGGAGAGCCGCACATATGTTTTGCGCCGTAGTCCTCTGTGCATTGTCATGGGAACCCACGCTTTACGTAACTCCATAACTTGGGTTGCGTCTGCATCTACCTCAGTTGTCACAGCTTCGGTGTGCGATGAGTATTTCTTGTGTGCCGATTCTACGGCAACATCAGAATATCATGCAGAAAATAGTGTGGTTTTTTTCGAATTGAACTTGCGCCTCATTGATTTCAAAGTTTGAATCAAATGATACTGCAGAATACTTGAAATGTGGATTCTGCGTGAAGTAGAGACATCATACAGGAAATTTTCTTGGGCAAGTATGCGGTTAAATTGCGATAAGACCCACCACATATTGATTTACATTTCCATGCAGCAACATCCATGCTGCAATATCGATATCGATAGCGATTATCGCGATATTGCGATTTATGC
This sequence comes from Ostreobium quekettii, assembly GCA_905146915.1. Lineage (NCBI taxonomy): Eukaryota > Viridiplantae > Chlorophyta > Ulvophyceae > Bryopsidales > Ostreobiaceae > Ostreobium > Ostreobium quekettii. Next base: position 49,719 of record CAJHUC010001286.1, on the reverse strand, counting down.
CAATATGGGATATGACAATCCCCGACCCCATTCATCTGTACCCCCGAGATATCGAGAATTGAGCTCAGAAAATTCAGTTTTTCGTAGTCTGGGCATTTGTACTAAACCGGTTTGAGATTTTTGTAACTCTGTCGTCTTTTTTTGTGACAAAGAGCTCGAATCCTCTCTGGCAGGAGGGAAAAAACGGAAAACAGTGCAAAAGATTGTATAAATTCTTAAAGCCAAAACGCGCCTATTTTAGGAAGTACATTGTCGCCGCCGACGATGGGGCAATAATCCCCTCAGTAGCTTTGAAGCGGGGGTTTCTGAACACGGTACAGGTGAATCAGTCAATTGTGGCGCTCAGGTTGAGAGACAATGGTCTACCTGATGAGGCCATCCGAATCCTGGCTGATGCTGTCAAGGCAACGTGGCGGATCACCGAGATGGACCTCTCTGAAAACAGGATATCCTTGGAAGGCAGCGCATGCCTTGCTGACATAATCAGGCCGAGGGTGAGAAGAGCACGGCATGCACGCCGGTGAGGTCTAGCACCTGGCGACCGCAGACGGGAATTCCGGTGAAGAAAATTGTAATTTGGCCCATCTTCACCCCGCCTTTAAAAAGTGATGTTTGTGACGATTGCGTGAACATGGCGTTTTGGCAACCTAACGTCGTGCGTCAATTGTCCAATTGAACATCAGGGTTGGCTGGTACAGCTCGAAACATGCAGTTCCGTCACGGATGGCACATCGTTACTATTAAAGTGGTGCTAGGGTAAGAGCACTGGTGGCTGGATTGACAGCATATGTTCTAAGAAACTGGATAAAGGAGCGTGAACAATCAGTCCGGAACAAACACTGTGCATCGAATCGGACACGTCCGCGGCAACTGCGAGATGACCACCGTCACCGTCGCCTTTTAAGTATGAAAATAAAGAACTATTTAGAATTTTGCCTCCAAAATAGACTGATCCCCCCAAACTGGGAATAAATCCAAACACAGTATCTCTTGTACCACATTGCTCTGACGTGTGTTTGAGCATAAGCCTTGGAACCCGGCAGCCCCTGAAAACATCCACTCCACGCTGTTGCCTGCATTAGCAGATGCGCTTCAAGCCCGGCACCCACCGGACCAAACGCATTGAGAGCGAACCATCCGAAACACTGTATAAACTCCCTTAAACTAGCAGAAAAAGGGCCAAATGACACTTTTTGCGAGCACACTTACATGCATTTTATCAGCGTCCTGCACGCTAAAAGCACGGAAATAACCCAAACAGGTAAAATTTGTACGCGTTTGAACACTTGCTATTTGGCCGTTTTTTCCTAGTGCTGGGCATACTTCTCCGCGCTGTCCTGATGCGCGGATCTCGCGCCCGTGTCAGGAATCCAGGCTTTCTCTGCTGAACGTCAGCAGCAACAGGATACCTGACAAGGGCGGATCGGCGCTGGGGGAGGCCCTAAGGCACAACGAGTCGCTGTGCGAGCTGGACGTGAGCAACAATGCGCTGGGCGAAAAATCCGCAGCCGCATTTGCGGGCGCCCTGCAGGTGCGGTTGGCCACATTCACCAGCAGACACATCCAGTTTGTGATGCCAACTGAGATGCACTTTGACACAAATTGATGCCATCGCAGCCACTTGTAAGCCATCGCAGTCGCTTTGAAGGTGCCGCTTTGTGTCAGAATGGCATCGCACTGGGCGTCGCAAATATGTCGCTTACTGCCAGTGATTTCACCTGGCGCGCACGTGGATCCAAGCGGAAGGTCCGCTGAGAAGAGATGGTGCCTGGAAACTGCGATATTTTGCTACAAAGCTTGCGGCAATCTGGGCGGCAATGTGGCCGGGTGTTTCGATCTTAACACCCATTCTAGAATGGGCGGCATTTGGCGCGAGCGTACGGAAGCGTTTCGATGGCGCTGATGTCATGATCTTCACCGCAGGATGTTCAAACCTTCCGTGTAGTGACGTAAGGCACGGCCTTTCTTTAGCGGAGAAAACAATAAGATAGGTAACCGTCTTTTTAAAAACTTTTGCGGAGCAAGGTAAACAAAATACAAATAACTCTCTGAAAAAATCTGCAGAGCGAAGAGCGTAACGGCAAAATTCCTTGATGTGGAAGGGTTGAATATAACACGGTAAGTTGCGAGGCTTGAGACATGTTCGGCAGATCCGACGCCTCATCTGAGATACTGACGCACAGGGTGCATCTGGGCAGCGATTGCATGATTCTGCTCCGAAATGCACCATTTCAAAACGCAGCTCTGTTAATAATTAGCTATTAATTATTATTTACCATGGTTTGCGAAAGCGCCCATGGCAAATCATTCAAAATGGAAGGTATCGCTTAATGATTAACAGGCTTGGTTCTTACGTTTAGTTTTACGTTTTTACGCGTAAAAACGTTAATTTTATAAAGGGCCTATTTTTAGGGCTATTTTTATGTTTTTACGGCTCCCTGGGACACCCAGGTTATACGATGAAAGCTGCGTACAATGATCAGTCTCCCGCCGACTCCAGCACTCGCAACACAATGTCCACCTCGCCGTTGGCAAGGGCGATGATGGCGCTGAACAAAAGCTCGTTTCCTGCACCTTCCAGGGCGCCTAGCTGCCACTCTCCAGACTCCGCAAGTCTGTATGTACTGTCCTTATGTACACCGGGCAGTTTTTACGTTGTATTTACGTATTTATACGCAGTTTTACTCGGAAAAAAGTAAATATGATCAGTTTTAAAAACCAAGCCTGGTGATTAGGTGCATGAATAGAATACGCTGTTCAAAAGGGTTGCACGCAAAGACGGTTTCTGCCCTTCATGTCAGGTTAATAGCTGGTTGAAGTACCTCAACTTGTCCTGGAACAACCTCCGGGCCAAGGGCGTGGCTGCTATCGCGGAGGGCCTCAAGTGCAACGGTGGTCTCCTGTCGCTGAACATCGCATGGTGCGGCATGCAAGACGCGGGCGCGGAAGCCGTGGGCGAAATGCTGGCTGCAAATCAGGTGAATTCAACAACGCACGAAGCTGGGTGAGCAAGTTGACGCGAGTACTCGCTACCAGTGCACTTGCCTGGGAAGCCGGTGTACCCACGCTATTGCCGCGCAGGATGCCCCTAAACTAGTACGATAGTATGGTAGCATTGGGTTCCCATCGTATACTGCATGCGCTACAACGTGGTATTGTTCATGGCGGTAGTGCAGCATGGTATTTCGCAACCGCCTGGCATGGCGGATAACAATCATTCGGTCTGTTCTGGCACTCTCACCTACACACTAGGGAAAAAGGGGCCAAATAACACGTGTTAAAACGTGTACAAAGTTTGCGGGTTTGTGTTATTTTTGTGTTCTTAGCGTGCAGAACGTTGATGAAATGTGTTTTATGTGTGTTCGCAAAAGTGTTGTTTGGCCCTTTTTTTCCTAGTGACATCGGCTATGATCTCGAGTTTGTGGCCGACATTGCGCTAGTCAGTCGTGCGAGTATGTATGCACAACCATGATGAGAGAGCCACCCGCCAGCAGGTGACCAGTGCTGAATACGCACTGCTGAAAATGATAATCAAAACAGGCGAAGATCATCTGATTTTGTGCATGACCAACGCTATTTACGCTCCCAGTTCACACATTTCAGTCATTGAACGCGATCTGAGTTGGAAATAAAACTGGCTGAAATGGCGCAGTAATTTCCAGCGATATTTTCAGAACACCCTTTGGGCAACAGCCGCTAGTTTTTGTGGTTGATGTCCGCCCCTGAAGCCAGTTTGCGGGACTTGAAATCGTCCAGCCTGACACGCACATGCAGTTTGGCTCGCAGCAACTTTTGCAACTCTGCCCAGGTAGGACAATCTCACGCGATCTCTGGCTTGATCGCCACCCCAATGGCAGTAAATGAAGCAGAAATGTCACCTGCGCGCGTTGCTGATGTGTCGCACAGCAGAAGTGTGGCAAATTGGCAGATGCGAATATGCGGCAAACGTGGAAAGTGTGTCGGTGGTTAATCCGCTATCACAGAAGAAGAAAGGGCGACTTTGAAGCCATCAGATGACATGACAGGATTATTTGACGCCGCAGTTCTGTAGCGCGACCAATGCATTGCATTGAAGAGACCTCAGGAGTATCCCAGAAGCAGGGGGAAAATTGACCACAATGAAACTGCTGAGGGACCGGAAACGGAAACTGGAGAAATGCTGTTTCTTTTCCCGTTACTAAATCCCGTTTCTTGCTCATTGGTCACAAGCCAATTGCATCTACCGCGAGAAGACAACGTGCAGATTATGGCACAGTGTAAAAACGCAACAATGTAACAATGCATTGGCACAGCTAGTGCGGCATGAGTAATGCTGTAATTGGGCTACCATTTGGTGATAAGGAGTCCAGCGAGACCTGCGCCCGCAGATCCTCTGCTGGCTGCTCCACCAACCTGCCTGTTTCGCCGATTGCAGGCCCTCGCGGAAGTCATAATGTGCGGCAACGGCATTGGGCCCCTTGGCGCACAGCACCTGGCGAAGGGCATCCAGGTAAACGAGAGTCTGGCTTCTGTGGAATTGGACCAAAATGACATCAGGGCCGAGGGTGGGGAAGCTGTGCGAGCAGCTGTCCAGGAGAATACAGGTGATTGTGCGCAAGCGAAGGCCGCAAGCGAGGCATGTCAGCAAGCGACCACGGTAGTATGTTCAACCCTTCCGCATATCAACGTAACGCTTGGACTTTTTCGCACATAAAACAATGAAATAAATAACTCTCCTTTAATTTGAATTTACAGAGCAACGTAAAAAACGTAAAAATAATGCTCCGTAAAAAAAACGGAGCAGGGAGATTAACTGTAGAATTTCTGATGCGGAAGGGTTGAATATACTACGGCATCACGCGATTCCTGGTGCGAGGGCACGGTGTCTGCTTAAGTGGATAAACGTGGTAAGAAAGAGAAGCCCTATGCAGATAATTTTGCCCCAACATTTACCCTACTAGCACACGCAGTGGCAAAACTGTTCACTTTTTTGATTCTTTGCATACGTCTTTCGTACAATTGTACTGGTGAGGCTACGAGGTTGATGGCTTCTCATACGCTGAGAAGTGCTCTATACATGGGGGAAATGTAACCATAGAAACATTTAGGTCAATGTGCACAAAATTCTGTATCAGCGGGATTGAGACGAAGGAGTTTGTTGTGTGAAATGAGTAGTGATGATGAGGAGGAGGAGCGCAGTGGAAGGAATCTTTAATACGTTCAACAAGCCTTGTAGCGCTGTAACGCCCACCAGCAATAATCATGCAAAATTTCAACTGTTGCATTGGCTTTTCAATTATATGCCCAGGGTTGAGTGCCAATTGTGGTGATACTGACTGTTTGCCATTGCTACTAATGCTTCATCATGCACCACTCATGTGCTGTTGATGGGTATGGCTGCACACTGTTTAACTGTGCAGCAGTGAAACCCATGGCACAGCCGCTACTTCTGCAGCACTCGCGACAATTATCGGTAGTCGGCAAAACTAAACACAAATCATGCTCAGTAGATGGCACCATCGATGTGGCGTGTTCCCTATGACTACATCAACGGCAACGTGGAGTCTGTGAGCCTAAGATTAAAACCAAAGGCTCTGCGATCACAGCGCATCTGGTCATTTCACTGCAGGTCTCGTTTCCTTTCGAATCCACAACACGAACACACCTGAGCACCTGCGGATGGAGGTTCAGGCAGTTCTGGACGAACGGTTGGAGGCGCAACGACAGGCCACGCTGGTGGGGGAGGGAAGCAAAGACCAAGGAATCCCCACTGACTGATGTGAGCGCAAAGGGGCCTGAAGCGTGTCTAAGGCACTCAAGAATGACGACCACCCCACAGCTCTAGCACGCTGCGCAGAATGCTTGTGAACACGGCACGCCAAAAACGAGGGCCGACACAGATGCATGCGGACTTGCGATGTGTGGATTATTGCTTCAGTCATCAAAGAGAGGGACGGATGCAAGGTCACGTGGGGTGCTCAGAGATTCCAATCACTCTTCATTGCCCTTGGTGATGGCAGGGGTGAGTGAATGGGCCCGCATACAAAGGTGCACAGCTCAGGTTAGCCACACGATTGGACTAAGCGGGCGCGGACACGCGGAGATGGAATCATGAAAGAAATTGAAACCTGAGTTTCCCTCGCCTACATTAGATTTCCAAGCTACACAGATTTCACACTCCAATATTGCATTAATGCAAGGGGGGCCACCTTGTTCCCAGTCCCATGCCGCGGTGGCTTCGCCACACATAAATCTTTCTCATCATGAAAAAAGGGCAAAATAGCACATGTTCAAACGTGTACGAAGTTTACGGGTTCGTGTTATTTTTGCGTTCTTAGCGTGCAGAACTTTGATGAAATGTGTTTTATGTGTGTTCGCAAAAGTGTTACTTGGCCCTTTTCTTCCTAGTGTCGTGTCGACCAGACGCTATATCTGTTGGCCCTTCACGTCATCATACATCTGCTTGCAGTCTCCGGGGACCACTGACAGCATGGGAAAGATGACGGCGCCCATCAACATCACGCCCATCATGATCCCATAGGGACTCTTCACAGTCGGCCAGGAGTTAAATGGCTTTCGCTGCTCGAAACGCAGCGTTGCCAGGCTGCCAGCAGCACGTGCGGGACGGATAGTTTGCTCCTCCTGTCCAAATATTCCACCTGCATGTTCCCAACGCCACACCTCCCACTGACTTCCAGCTTCATCTGCACAGTTGCATGTCATTAGGGGCCCTTCCGTTAGTCGGAAACACTCCCAGCCGTTACTAACGAATGCTAACTTTGAGCATCGCTTTGCGTTTGGCAATTCCCTTGTGCCATGTGAACTGACTGCATTTCTTGTTCCTACAAATCGCTGTCGGCGTTCTCAGACTTGGTTTTGACGATTACGTGTACGTTCTTGCGTTTACGTTTTTAGGCGCAAAAACGTAAATTTGCGAAGGGACTATTTTTACGGCTATTTTTGCCGCTCTTTGGGACATCTGAGCTCCACGATGAAAGTCGCGTACAATGATCAGTCGTCCGCCATCTCCAGCACCGGCAGCACAATGTCCACCTCGACTTACGCAAGGGCAACGATTGCTTGGAACGAAAGTTCGTTTTCTATCCATCACAGCGCGTGTGGCTGTCACTTGCCGGACTGCCTAAGTCTGCACGTACTGCCCTTATGTACACGGGGTTGTATTTACGTTGCAGCTACATATTTTCACGTACTTCTGTACGCAAAATCGTAAAAATATTTCCATGCGTAAAAATCTAAATGCAATCAGTTTTTCCGGCGTAAAAATCATGCCTGCGTACTCTGGCCATCGCGCAGAGTAGGCAATCCGCAGAAGATTGCGTAAACGCTGGGCATTATAAAATGCTGGACATACAATGTAGAAACTCGAACGTTCTAGTAACCATTAACCGGGGCCTGTGCTTCACATTAGATCAGCTACAAGATAGAAACTGTATTTTCCATTTTAAGCCATCTCGCGTTGGCTTCGTGATCAATGTGATGCATCTGGAAGCAGCAGCCATTCAACCTGGACATTGACCACTGAAGGGCCGCTGCAACAAGGAACATGAGGGCAAGGCTACTTATGCGTGCAATGGCATTTATGCCCGCTATGTGGCATCTGCTACGTGTGCGTGCAAGCGCCAGGTGACCTGAACAATGCAAAAGCGCATACACTTGGGCATCGCTTGATGCCGATGGAAATTCGCCATCTTCCCTACTAGCGGTCAGCGCGATAATCACTATCATCATTTTTTCCAGAACAAGGCAATGAGGTAGCCATCAGCTTCCTATTTTGCCCGAGCAAAGCAGAGTCTGTGGTAAGTTCGTTGAAATCTAATGTTAAAGACGAACAAAATCTATGAGTCTATTAACTCCCAATGTCAGAAAGCGATTGCCGATGATAATACACCAAAAGAAGTGTCCTTGCCACTTGACGAGCAGGAACCGAGGCAAAAAGTGCTACTGCATTGTGAATCGAAACATGCTAGCGTGGCTTCGACTGCCCAGATTCACAGGTGGCCCAGATTCACAACTCCCTTTCCAAGGACGCACCGTTCGCCGGCACATTCAGAGGCATACCCCCAACGCAACACGCCGCCCAAGTTCATCGGTCAAATGTTGGTCGCACTGCACAACGGCGGGGCGTCCATTCTCACCAATCGATCAAGCATTGCACCACAATTCTTGCCAAATGCTTGAAAGGGAACTAATGTAGTTAACGAGTTTCTGCATAGGGAGACGTGGGTGGGAAACGAGCACACATCAGCAGCCTAGGCAGGGACCGCACTGGGGTCGTGCCTCTGGCCGTCGTTTGGACAGCAATGCCCAAGGGCGGCCAGTGTTGGCCGGTTGCATAGCCCTATTCTGGGGTGTTTTCACTGGGAGCCACAGATGGCTGATCACGCAAGAGGCTGGGCAAAAGTTTTGGGGGGAAGGGGTGCCGCCGAATTTAGAGTGGCGCCCCTTGACCCTCTTCATCCTGTTTGCCTCTCCCTCCCGCCCATCCCTGTGAGTGTGATTTCGGTTGGAAGGCGGAATCTGTGAAGTACAAAGTACTAGGGAAATTACGATGGTTCGATTCGCCAAGCAAGGGCACATTTTATGGTCGACCCGGCACTGGGCTTTCTTTGGTTGACGGACACCTGTGAGAGATGTTGCAACGTACTTGGCCAGTGTGGACTCGGTCGGGACGAGCATCCCGTCAGGCAGGAACAAAAACTTCTCAGGGAAGTTCTTGTTTACTGGCGGCATTTCACACTTTCCGCAGGAAATTGTGTGACCCAGGCGTCTGTCCGAACGCAGTCCGACGCGCCGTTCAGAAACCTGACAGTTCGCTCTTGTGTTCGGAGCAACGGTTGCGGCCAGTCAATCAGTCGTCCAACATCGGCCCCCAATGACGGAGCCCATTCGGGGCGACGCCGCACGGAAGTGCTGCCCGGGCCTGCGTGTCGGCCTCCGCCCTCGGTCCCAAGCATGCGTAAGGCCGTCTTCCAAACCGGCAGCCGGCGCCCGCGCACCACGTGCGCCACGCGCACAGCGTGCGACCCCGCTTCCCCCCCCGGTACATTCCGCTCCCAGCCACGGCCCCATTCTCGACCCTAGCATACGACACGCGGGGTGGGCCCCTTAACGGCGCTCCACGATGAGGGCCGTACGGCCGCTGCACATCGTTGCTGGGTGGTGATAGGCCCCCCCGTCCCTCCTGGGCTTTGAGCATTCCAGCCCACTGGCCCAAGCCCGCCCGCAGGCCCAAGGCCCCGGCCAGCCCCCGCCGGGCATGCCGCTGACCGGGCGCCCCTGAAGCAGGGCCTTTGGGATCCAGCTCCGGGCCCCTTCCGGGGGCGGGAGGTGGCTCCCGTGGGCGTCGCCCAGGGCACTCGAGGCCATGATTGGCGCTCTGCGATTGCTGTGCCTGAGCCTGGCGCTCGTCGTCGCGTCGACGGTCTCGGTCGCCGGGCGGGCGCGCGGGTACGCGGGCCACTGCGCCCCGGAAGCCCCCGCCTGCCGCCAAATCCCGGGGGCGAGCTTCAGCGGGGCGGGTGAGTGCTGCGGCGCAGACGCTAATGCTGGGAGAAGACGGTGTGCGTGTGCGCATGTGTGCAGTGGTGGCGAGCGGGTGAGTGCGTGGGGTGGGAGGGCACCGCAGCCGCCGTTCAGACGGGGGAATGCGGGGGCCATGCCCAGTGGAGGTTGGCCGTGCGGCAGATGCGAGGGGGAACGCACCGCCTGGCCGGGCGTTTGTCGCCGCTGATGGCGGCCGCATGAAGGGATCACGCCGCGGCGTTTGCTTCCTGCTCCTCCCTTGGCGGCTCCTCGGCGGCGCCCTGCGCTCATGAGAGGCCGTCGCGGGTTCGCCCGCATGGTTTCGCTGCGCCTCCGCCCCTCCCGGCCATGGCCGCCGCCGCGAGCATGACTCGCGACCGGGGACGCCGGGGTGCCTGCCGTGCGATGCGCCGTGCCGAGGCGCGTCGCGGGAGTGTGTTGCTTCGCGTTGTTCTGTGCGCAGCCTGGTGCCTGCGGGCACTGTACCGCAAGGGGCGCTTGGCTGTTTTTGTAAATCCTTGCGCGATGGGGAGCGCCCGCGGCGGCGGGGCGCGGCGACGCGGGTTGGGGAAGTGGACCGGCTCCGCCGCCGCGGGTGCCGCGCACCCCTGGGACGCAGAGCGGGCCTGCGATCCCTCGCGTGGTCCTGGCCTCGTTGGGGAGGAACGGGGCGTGGCGTGCCCGACATCGTGCCGCATGCTTGAGCAAGTCACATCTGCTATTATGCACACATGCTCTTCTCATCCCCCATGGGTTCCAGTACACTCGCCAGGACATCTTGCGTACTGGTTCCACGACGCTCACCCCGCCAACCTCGTGGTGGATGAATGGACCGGTTGATCGGCTGATTTTTGTCGCTGCGGCGTCTTTTAATTTCAGTTGATCGACGTGGCGTCGAATATTCGTCGCGTTTTCCGTTGTATTGACGAAGGCAGGCAGGGTCGAGGGGTGGCGATCCCTGAACGGGAATCGTACGCTCAAGTCCACGGCAACGGTTTACAGCCGAGGCAAAAGGACAACAGACGTTCTGTCCTTTATACCCAGTCCGTTCATCAACATCCTTAATGTAATTCCTAGTGCTTCGTCATCTTTTCATACATTCAGTTATTTATAACACTCAATCAGTTCTAGCCGTAACAGTATCACTGCTGCCCCGCAGAACCCACATGTCCCAAGACCTTTTGTCCGTTGACAAGCTGTGTTCGCCCTCAACCAGTTCGCAACCGTTGTGAAAAATGCACAGTGCAGTGTGCCTTAAGGGGATACCGGTGGGCCCCCACGCCCCTTGTTCTTATTTGCAATTTGCGTGTGTTTGACTTGGGAGGTGCCTCCTGTCCAATGTTAAGACAGGAACAATTGCAGCATCGGGACAGCAGTACGGACTGGAAGAACACAGTGACAACCAGTGTGCAGGATGCCACAGCCTGTCGTTTGTTGGCTGTTGTGTCGAGTTGCCGCCATGGCCTGGCATCCCAACCTGATCCTTGTCAATAGTCCCCTGGTGAAGACTTCACCTGCTTGCCGAGCAGGCATCCTGTAGCCCTGTTTTATGGGCAACGTACAATTACCTTAGTCATTATTTGCATACAAGTTCAAGCATCGTGTGTCTTCCAAGCCGTGTGTGTTGCTCTAGTGCTGTGGCTGACCATGGCTAGAGCAGGCCATTGAAGAGTGCCTGGTGCTGTTCAGTGTGCAATGTGGCAACAAGCGAACCACAGATCTAGAGCTCAGGGAGACTGCCATCGCCTGTCCAGTTCTGCAGTTGGATTCTGACTGTTTGTGTCTGTGCATGCAGCGGATACAGTAGGAGCAGTGCTTGCAGGACCAGGGAGGAAGCTGCGATCCGTAGATATTGAACCTTCAGTGGTAGGTTGCTGGGTTGTCTGGGAAATCGTTCGTCTAGAGCTGCTGCGCAGGCAATGGAGAAGTGCAAAATTGACCTGATGCATCGGTCTTGCTGCATGTGAGCACTGTGTACAGGTGCTTAGGAGCAGCAAACCGATCAACATGTCGTGTTATGAGATCTATATTCACCCGACTGGCACACTGGCCAAAGCACTGGCCTGACAGCCACCAATCGTTGGCGCCTATTCCAACAACAGTGTCCTTGACCATCATCCTAGTTGGCCCTGTGCTTCGTGATTGATCCGAAGTAGCAACCCCAGGATGCTTTGTGTCCCAGTTAGTCCTGAATGCAAACTCAATCTGTAATGGCTGGGTGGGAAGGGGTGACACAAGGTTGTTGTCAGCCGCTGAGCTCTTCTCGAATAGAGAGGCGTCCCAGCGAACTGGCATTCCCAACTAAGGCTACCCATTTTAAATCCCCTTGGCCTTACCCTTGCCCCACTTTGAAAGTGGACCCAGAGTTCACAGATCTTTTTGACCGCGTTGAGACGCAGTGTATTGACAATCGGGTCCATAACTGCTCAGGGGCGGGCTGCCAGAAACAGATTCCGTCGCCAGAGTCCACTGTCCATCCAACAATCGGAAACTCCTTGACTGTGTCAGTCCCATACCGTAGCTTATTCAACCTTTCGGCATTTTGAAAATTGGCGTCGCTATTGGAGAGTTTAATTCCCTTGCATTTCGCTCCATAAGTGCCGCCCTGTTTCGCTCAGCATCGCGTCAATGTGGGCGGCACAATCAAGGGAGGAGACTGGGTGCCATTTGGGACCAGACGAAGACGCCCCTTTGGTCGTGTAGGAGGCCGCGTCTGAACAGCGTGGTTGCAGGCGATCGGCCGGCCTGGGTGCTCGAGGGCGCAGGCCGTGTTCTAAAATCGATCGCGCACTTGAAGCAATTTCGGAACGATTTCCGGAACGGTCCACGAGTTTGCAGGGAGCTCCCGGCGTTGCAAAGGGGCTCAGTACCGTGAGCGCCGAGCCATTGCGAGCGCCCACTTTCTGGTCATCTCCAGGCGATGGCTGCCGTGTCCTGGAACACACTTTATCCATTTTGGCGGCAATTACGTAAGGTGCTGAAGTCACACTTCTTGGGGGCCCCCAACCTCCATGCGCCAAGTTGACGCTGAGGATACCAAATTCAATGAGGCATTTCTCTTAACTCTCCCGTTCGCCCCGGGTTGTTGAATTGCGGCGACAGAGCCCCACGCGATCTGCAATCCGGCCTCGCAACAGCGCTGCCTGCCCTTGCATTCTCTGGCGCCTGTGGATCCAATGACACCGGGCTCTAGCGTTTATCCCCAGGCGTACTCTGCCATCTGTATCGCAACCATTGTCGCTGTTGCCAACCCATTTTCTCGTGGGGCGTGCGCCCTTTACATGCTGTCTGCTAAATGAGCCGTGGGCGCAACTTATAGACCGTTGCCAGAGCAGTTCTAGAGCTGGTGTGTCGGAAGTTTTGGCTCGCTTCAATTTTCGCTCGGGATTTGTCGGGAAGGGCGTCGGTGTGCTATTTCAGTTGCTCAACAGAGGGCAAAACGTTGCTTTGCCTAAACGCGTAAGGCGAAGCATGGAAGTGGTTTACCGATGAACGAGTCAGCGAATGACTCAACTACACCGCAGCAGCTCTTTGAGAACGGGTTGAGGACTGACGTCTCCCAGGCAAGGTGGCCAGCCTCGCGCTCCCCTTCCACGCTCTTTGCCGCCGCGGCCTCACCTCAGCCCTCTACCTTTGCACCAGGACCTCCTCCTCGCTGCGCGCGACGGCGACCACAATGCCGTCAACCGGCTGCTGGCCTCTGGCGCCGCGGACGTCGAGTTCCGCGACGGCGACGGCTTCACGCCGCTCCTGTTGGCCGCCACCAACGGCCACCTGCCCGTCGTCAGGCTCCTGATCCAGGGCGGCGCCGACGTCAACGCGGCCTCCATCAAGGGCTTCACGCCCCTGTCGGAGGCATCCCTGATGGGCGAGACCGCGGTCGTGGTGGTCCTGCTGGAGGTGGGGGCGAATGTGTCGCAGATGAGCGCACAGGGCTTCTCCCCCCTGCACTGGGCCGTGGACAGAAACCACCTGGAGGTGGTGCAGGTACTGCTGAAGAACGGCGCGGACATGGACGCGCAGACGGCGCTCAAGGGCTGGACGCCGCTGAATATCGCGGCGTGGAGCGGCTGGGTGGACATCACCGAGGAGCTCATACTCCGGGGCGTGAACGTCTCGATTGCGGACTACAGCGGTGTGCTGCCCGTGCACGTTGCCATCCACTCGGGGGAGTGGGAGCCCGTGTGCGAGGCCCTGCTGGACGCCGGCGCGGACCTGAACGCCGTGGACAACGCCGGGGACACGCCGCTCGAGTATGCGGCCTGGACGGGCAACTTCGGGGCCGTCAAGTGGTTGCTGGAGCACGGCGCGGAGGAGTCCAGGGAGATCAAGGATGCCAAGGGGAAGAGGCCGTGGCAGGAAGTGTGCGGGTGCATGGAGGGCGGCCTGTACACAATCCCCTGCTTCCCGGGCGCCTGCCAGGACCACGAGGAGAACAACGAATTGAGGGTGCTGCTGGGGGGGCAGCCACTGGACCTGGTGAGTTGAGGGGGTGGTCGGGCAGCCTGGCAGTACAGTGGTTGGATTGAATCCTTCATGGCTGTGAGGGGCTTGGAGCGGAATTGTTGTGTGGACATTGTTGATGGAATCCAGTATTTCATTCTTACTTTTCTGTCATTTTTTCTGTCATTATGATTTTGCAAACAAGGAGATATGGGTTGCGCTTTGTGGGGTTTCGGAAGGACCCAGGCAATCTCTGCCTTGGGAATCGAATGCCAGTCCTGTTACCACCAGTCCTGCCACCCCAGTCACCCCGCCACTGTGGATATTTGTCCTTGTGTCCAGGCCACCTTGCTTGTTAACTTCAGGCAGCACAAAACCCAGTTGTGCCCGAGAGGGAGTGTTTCTTTATGGCGGTGGCCCTCGTGAAAGTGTTCCATCTGCCTCTTGGAAAGTGTTGCATGACTGAATCCTCTTGATTGCTGAATTGACCATGCTTTTGTTGCTGGTCCTTAGGAGGTCCCCGGAGCAGAATGTCAAGGCCTCCCGAGGTCTGACCGACTTAAATGCTTAAAGCGCCTCCAGAAAAAGAGGAAGAAAGAAGGGTTGACTGGTTAAGCACAGGCAGATGGGTGTGGCATGCGCTTTGGGACGCTCAGCCGATCCATTTGCGAAAATGAGGCATCATCTGCCTGAATAGGTGGGAGGCTCCAGTCAGATCGCCACATATTCTCAATGCAAGGCTTTGGGCTTGCAGCAGGCATTCAAATGCGCAGTGAGTGGGCAACGGTGGGGTTGCTACAGCCCAAGTCCTTTTGAGAGTGGCAGAGAGGATCTGACAAGTCTGCAGATCGTTGTGAAGGACCATGACCACCAGGTGCATGGCATAACCATGGCTTGCTTGAACTGCCGTTGATCCAAGACCAAGCACACGAACTGGAAGTTGGGAGGGGTATGCAGTTGTTGTCAAGCTGGGAAAGTGGCGCTGCTTGGCTGAGTGGCCACCGCACTTATCACCAGGCCCTTTCTGTGGCCTTGGGTCTTGGTGCTGTTGTGCACCCCACTGATGGTCATTGAATTGAAAACGGGTATGTGTAGAGTATGCGGTATTGTTGTAACACTCTCAGTTGAGCAATATTCATGCAGAGTCCAAGGGTGCTGTGAGGCCAGGAGGTTTGCTGTCTCTTGTTGGAATCATGTTTTCCATTCTCATGCAGCCAGCGATGACCTGGAGTCCAGGTTCTGTACCTCTAGTCCCCCTCCCAAGCCCTTGTCGGTGCAGCACTGCCCTTAGTGCTTACAAGGATGAAAAGTAGCGAATGCGTGGCGTTCCCCACTGGCATATCTGCATTCCCAATTTCGGAATTCCAATCACTGGCCACACACCCCTTCCCCTACTCCTGCAGACATGTTTCCTACGGAATGACCTTCACATCGGCAGAGTCGCTTCACCATGAACGCTTGCCAAGCTCTCTTGGGGCCCACAGGGCACCTTTTCCAGTTTTGCAGGTATGAAATTTGCTGCTGGGGAGAAACCTCGTCGGCCTTGTCATGTCTTGTATGTTTCCAGCCGGCGGCTGGCTTGCGGGAGGCTTGCGGGAGAGGTGTGTTGGACTCCTGTTGTGTGATCTGCAACCCACTGGCCGCTGCCCTCGACCACCTGGAACCAAGCGGGTTTGGCGTCTGTACTCGCTTCAACGCCACCAAAGACGCCAAAAAGTCGCCTCCCCAGGGGCACCACGACCTCTGCGTCCATGCCCCGTATCCCCTCGCTCCCATCCCATCTCCAACACATCCTTTCTTCGTCTTCATCAACAGCGGTGAGCTCTCCTGCGCTCTGCTCTCTTGCCTCAAGACGGTCTCCCACGAGCTGCCGTTCCTCCGCTCCCCGCCCCGACTGTCCCGCACACGCTCGCTAAGGAAGGGGTCCCCTTTCCACGACCCGTTTCTTTCTCCCTTCGGTACAAATCTTACCCCTTGCGCGTCCCGACTCCCCTAGCGCCCAAAACGCAACGCCTCCCGCTTCCGCTTCAGAGACGGAGCGCCCGGCGCTCGTTCCTGTCGTTGGGCAGCATCCCCACGCCCACCACCGCCGCCTTGTGCGTCCAAAATCCCGCGAAGAACAGCAGCATCCGCCCCACGCCCTCCCGGCCCCCGCCCTCACGGACGTCGGGCCCGACGTCCCCGATGGCGCCGATTGCCCACGCCAGGGCGGCCGCCGCGCCGCCCAGCGCCGCGTACCGAAACCACCGGCTCGCCAGCACAATCTCGGACCACCCCCTGGAGGTCACGGAATCCGACCCGTCCCGGGTGCCGGCCAGCCCGCCGCTGGGCCCCTTGCCCACGGCGTCCACGCCGCGCTGCAGCAGCGACTGGTACAGCAGTCCCGAACCTCCCCCGACGGCGAAGATCGCGCCCGCGGGCCACCCCACCCAGATGCCGGCCGCCGCCGCGCCCGCCGCCGCCAGCGCCGCATTCAGCGCCAAGATGCGGCCCTTCATGGCTTCGTAGTCGGCTAGGTTGGCGATCCGGACGCCCTCCGCCTGGGCGGGCGTCAGGACCACCGCCCCGGGGCCCTCGCCGTAGACCACGGCATCCGCGGGGATCGGCGTGGCCAGGAGCGCGCCGCCGGAGTCTCCCTTCGCGGGGCCGAACGCCAGCCTGACCTTTTCAGGCGATGATGATGATGCCACGGTCATGCCGCTGGGCGTCCAGGTGCCAGACTCCGCGCCCACGATTGCAGCCGTGATGGGTCCGCCCAGGTCGGGGCCGGAGAAGCGCAACTCGTCCGCGGCACCCTGCTGGAAGCGCCGGCCCGCCGGCGCCTGCGCTCGATCGGCATCTGAGGACGAAGGGCGAGCGGAGTAATGCGGGTCGGCCACCGGCGCTAAGCGGTGGAGCAGCGCGGCTGTCTCCGACATGAGGCACAGCCACACGCCGGAGAGGGGGTCGGACAGCGAGGCGCCGCGGTCCAGGGAAGTGGACAGCGTCACGGTGTAGGTCACCGGCCCCTCCCCATGCATCCCGTTGCCCGCGCCCAGGAGGCGGGTGGGGACCCTGAAATCGGGCTGCTGGACCGAATTAGGCGTCTCGCCGACTCCGTCACTGAATGATCGGCAGAGGGTCGGCGTGCGGTTCTGAGATGCCGAACGCCATTCCCTCTTCTCCCGGCAGCAAGCCCCCGATGCCCACTTCGGGCCTGGTAGGGAAACCACGTCCACGTGGGGGCATCCGCATGGGCCACCTGAGGCAGTGGCCGGCGAAGAGACGGGCACGAGAGGGGTCATTCAAATGTCTTGTAGAGGAGGGGAGGCGGGGATAGCCGGGATTGGGAACCCTGGCTGGGTGGCGCCAGAAGGGCTGCGGAGAGTAGCGGGGAGAGATGCGCCAGCGGCGGGCGGCCGACGGGCTCCCGCTGAGCAGGGCGGCGCCGTAGAGGGGCGCTCCGCCACCGTCGCAGGTCGACGGCGTCGCGTGGGGCCAACACCGCCCACACCGCAGCACGGAGGGCCCCAACACGTCCCTGGCTCTACCACCGAAGCCGCGGCAGCGACGTGGAGGTTTTTGGGGTTTGGGGTTTGGGAGAGCAGAGTTCAAGCTCCACTCCATTCCCCATTTCGGTCGATTACACTTCCACGTAAAGTACAAGTCACTTCAAAGTACAAACACGACGCCCAGCAATGAACCTCTGGTCTTGGTTGGCTGGCCAATTGCCAGTGCAGCCTGTAGCACCGGCTCTGCCTACGACGATGGCGGAGTCCGCGGCGGGGAGTAGGCCTCCGCCGCGAGCGGCCGCCTCACCCCTCCAGAGGCCGGCCTGCCCTGGAGGATCGTGCCGCGGGAGGATCCCCGGGCGCGAGCACCGCTGGAAGAGATGGGCTGCCAGCGGGCCAGCGACGCGATCGCGCCTGCCAGCGCCCGCTCCTTGCAGCGCCCCGATCGACGGCGGTGAAGAGGCGTGAGTGGCGCTTACCGACGCCCCTGCGGCTACATCGTAATGTGCTTGCCGCGGCTCAGCTTTCGGCAGTCCGCCACACGGAGCGTTTGATCGCAAATCGGTTTGGGGATCCCTGCACCCACGCTTTGAATGGATGCGCTGCGAGGGCGTTAGAAGCAGCTGTACGCATTTCGATCCTCCCAGCAGTCCACCGGAGTGCGGTGCGTTCGGACGGGATCGGCTGACAGCTGGCTTGTCCGTGGCTTGGTGCAGCGGTGCCCGATTGGAGTCCGCAAAGCCATTGCCCAGAAGCCCGGAGGAGACCGTGCAGCAGGCCCTGCAGGCCAGTCGTTCCGCCTTTCAGGACGGGGTGGGCCGCCAGCTGGTCGAGATGCCGCTACCTTTGATTGGGGCCACCGATCTGGACGACTGGTACGCGGCCTGTGGGTGTCCGCGCTAGGGATTGGAACGTCGGAAGGCGAGCATGGGTCAAATGGGTGCTGTGCGGAAGTGGCGATTCCGGATGAGCGGCGGACTCGAAGTGCGCGGATGCCCGCAAGCACTCAATCATTTCCCTATTTGTCGGCTTGTTGTGGCTGGGGCCACAGCTGGTAAAGGATCTGCGCCGAATGCAGGGTCGCTCGCAGCCAGGATGAATGTTTCTATCTACAAGCACTGCCTTCCTGCGTGACGCAGGGCCGTCATCTCTTTGGTGTTGGATCGGGTTTGCACCTGGACTCCTAAATGCGTTGTGATTTTGGGGGGTCAAAAAAAGGAAAGCATGGAAAAATAAGGGCATATGTGAGGTGACAGTGATTGCTGTCACAGCTGCTGCAGGAACCATTGTGAAACGTTTCTGGTGTTGTGTGCTTGAGGCCAGGTGGAATCAGGCAACAGTTGCAGGCAGCTGCGCCCATGGCGGAGGGAATCCTTAATGGCCTACGCAGGGTTGGGGGACTGGAAGGTCGGCTGGATGCGGAAATACTGGACGATGCTGACTGCGTGGCGGCTTGGACTGGACAGAACCTGGCAGCTGTATTGTTCCCAACTGCAGATATTTTGATAGAGGTTTGTAGACCCCTTCAACTTGTACCTTGTGGCTCACATGCTCGCAGCACTGGAGACCACAAATGCAGTACTGTTGGCGTACTTTTGGTGCCATCATCAAAAGTTCCAGATCACGAGGGGAACGCCAATTGCAGGACACGTTTCACTCCCGATGGAAAGAAAGTCTTCAGCACCTTCCATGGACACTGTTTTCCCCGATGCCAATTGAATTCGATCGCACTCTATCTGTGGTGTGGTTGCCTGCAGCAACTACAGATGGCTTTGGTGTGTTCCTTGCAGCAACCAGTGTGAAGCATTGCTTCTGTCTGTGTCAACTTTATTGTTGGCGGTTGATGGGTCCTGTGCAGTACAATCGGTCATGTATCTACAACTGCGTTGTTTCTGCTCCCAGTCAGCCAAATGTCCAAACACTCACCCCATTTCGTGGTCCTCTACCAACTGCAGTGCCACAAACTGTGTGTTCCTGACACCAGCTGAGTGTCGTTGAATGAGCTGTCTAACATTGCAGTCCTGCAAAATGTAGTACAGCCACTACCACCTGACCAGTGTTTGTGCACTGCTGGGCATGTTTGCCAATGCTCTCTACCAAAGAGTTGAGTGCTGCCCAGGGCGCAATATGATGGCTATTGGCTTACTTCTCTTTGGTGCTTGTGCTCCCCAGCTAAAGCGGCGCTTTGAGGGAAAGAAGCTTGTACTGATGATTAACCCTGAATGGAGAGGTGGGCAGGTGATTTCGGATTTCGGGCTGTTTGGAAGAAAGGAAAAGGAAGATTTTGTGGCGTCCTTCACACAGTCGTATTGCCTGAGGCAGTACAGGATACAGGGGAAAGATGTCAGGTGAGTTCTTTGTTCGTTCTCTGTCCGTTCCTCACTCCAAGCAAAAGATGTGGCATCCAGTGCTGGGCATCAAAAGTTGAGAGTAAGACCCCTGCACAGCAGGATTACGAGCTGTGGAAAATTGATTAAAAGACGATGAAAGTAAGTGATCGGCACGATTGTTACATCAACTCCATGAACTTTGCGTGAGTAGGTACGACTGGCAGCCAAGATAAGTCCCAGCGTGCACACTAGTGCTTCCATGACAATTCCTGCATGTACAACGTGGCAAGGCGAAAATCAATATGAGGGCGAGGAAATAGACATGTGGTTGTAAAGAAATGGTGCCAAATATGGGGTGGCTGGACATGGTGAACATGGTATTAAATATGGCGAAATGAATATGGAGATACGCTGGTTACTGAGTATACTCAAGATGAGTGCTATTTGATTGGCGTGCTTGTCCTGTAATGCACCTTGTTAGTGCTTGGCTTCCCACCGCTGGAGCGACCGTGCTTGTGAGCGTTGTCGCTTTTCGTCTCAATCGCAATGGGAGCGTCACCACTGACTGCGACACTGTTGCTTCTGCCGTTCATCACCCATACAGCGAGTTGGCAGCATTGAGAAGGGCCACGCGGAAAAGAATTGGACGCCTATGAGCTTCCCGTCTTCTGTCGCTAAACATGTGCCTCCCCAGAGACACCGGCACTAGGAGAACCTCTGTTCCTGCTGAACCTATCAATATCAGGTTTTCTTAAAATCTGCTTCATCCTTCATGTGAGCACCCAACCAAAGGAAACAGACTCTTGAGCTCCCGTTATTTCGTATGCCGTGGCCTTTCCCAGGGTGGCGGTTGCCAAGGCCCATGGCATCCGTCGATTTTCTGTTGCCTTTGGAGAGCAGTATCACAGCATCAACGACTGTGGGCTTTGCGCCCTGGTGGTCACTAAGTTCCAAGGTAGTTGCAGTGGCCTGCGCCCCCGAGGTGCGAACCTCGCATCCGGGAGTAGTGTTCTTTCGTGCCAGCGGGCTTTCGACCAGAGAGTTTCGCCAAACCTCCTGATTGAGCCTGACTGCCCGTTGCCGTTCACAGGCTGCTGCGTTGCTACCCCGGAGATTGGCAGGTGTGCGTCGGGTCAGGTGCAGGCTCTGCAAACTGCGTCGCAGTCGAGACGGAGCAGCCCTCGTACAAGCGAATAGAGGAGATCGTGGTGAAAGACGACGCTGGTCAGTCGGGCAGCCTCCTCGACAAGATCAAGAAGGAATTCGACTTTAATGCCCAGTCCCTGAAGGGACCGGAAGGGTGACAAGAAGCTGGCAGCATAGAAGTTTTGTAAGCCAAGTTTTGAACAATTTTTGCGGCACGACTGTGAGATGTTTCCATCCCGGCATCCGCCAATGTCCTGAGCATACGCAATTACTACCCCTTGTGCGAGGTGCCCGTCGATCCAAGGGAACATCACCCTCCGACAGGCACACCGGTCTGATCGTTGGTCTGGTGCACGAGCAACTTCAGCGCCGCATTCATCCCAAGTTTATGAATGCCTTGTCTGCCACGCTGAGGCAACGTGGTCTGAATTTCACGGGGAGCTCCACAGCGCACGCCTTCGGCCTGCCTCAGGCCGTTGAATTTTTGAGGAAGGCTATGAGGTCTGCCCTCTCCTGGGGCTTCTTCATGCCTGCAAACACCATCTTCGTGCCTGCATCGCGGGGAACGAGCTGTGACTTTCTCCTGGATTGACAGGCGACAGCGTACTGCTTCCCTGGTATTATTCGCCGGCCACGCACGCCACAGGGGACTACGCGATCAATGGAATACAATGCCTTTCAGGCCAGTTCGGCAAAGCAAATTGTAGCATTGTGTGCATATCAATCCGTTTTAAGGAGCGCACCTGTTCCGGTTAGTTTTGTCATTGTCGTTTTATCATTGTCGAAGGTGTACACTTCTATCGTCAACAACGATTGACCCGTACCTGAAACCAGGATTTTGGCATTGAATATTTGCCGTTATTGGCGAGCGTTACCCATCCCGGTGTCCATTTCGCTTCAATTGGAAGCCGTGCCGAACGTGGCTGGCCAAGTAGCCTTGTGCAGAATGTGAGCGGATAGAGTCACCAGCATAACACGTGCGAGCTGTCGGCGAGTTCTCATGGGGCCACCCACCCCTGCCAGTAAACTCTACACAGACTCGCAACGACAACGCTCCCTCCCGTCTCACTTCCTAAAGAGGTAGACAAACCAATCGGCAGGCTAGAGCAGTTCCGGGCGAAACTAACGGCATCACCAATCAGAAGACCCAGAGCCTCTGGTCCGAAGGAGAGATTGGTAACGGAATCGCTTCTTGCCATGGAGAGTTAATGGATTCGTAATGGGCATTGTTTGTGTTAAACCTTAGGTTCCAATGAACTGATCATAGACCCAAAATAGGGCGTTCACTGTGACCTAATTGCCTTGTTATGTAAGAATGGATGATGATGATGATGATGATGATTGGTGACGGAGCGCGACTACAACGGGAGGCCGAGACATTAATCCCGTCCTTTGCTCCACAGGAAACGCCACAGGCCGAACTTCGCCCTCGGGACGAAAGCCGCGACCAATGCCCCAACTCGCTGCAGGCTGATCATTCCGCACTGACTTGCCGAACAGTTCTTGGGTTCTTGGGGACGCAGACTCTGCAGCCCGCAAATCCAAGAGCAATTCGACCACCCGTGGGGCCGTCAACGTAGCACCACCGGCAGCCCGCGAACGCCTTCCGTCGCGCCTGCGTCTGGACGCCTTCCGTCCGGGCCTCCTCCCCGCACCTGGGATGTACTTCTTGGGGTCCAGCAGGTAGTCGTACAGCGTCTCCTCGCTCCAGGCCACCGCCTTGTCCTTGTTGGCCTTGGAGTAGGAGAACCCGGGCGCCGTCCCGGACACCCGCCCGAACAGGCCGCCGAGGTTGGGCCCCTGCGCGCCCGACGCCCGTCAGTCGCCGCCCCCGCGCGACGAACCGGCGACGGACTTTCCGTCGCCGTCGCCGACCCCACCCACCAGCTTGTGGGCGCCGCCGGCCTCCGCCACGTGGCACTGCGCGCACTTCGTCTTGAATATCTTCGCGCCCTTCTCCGCGTTGCCCGCGGGCGCGTCGCTGAAGGAAGCCATTGCGAGGCCGGGGGGACGAGGAGGGCGCGGGCTGTTGTCCCGGAGGTTCGTAACTCTCGCAAGGGGGCGTGCCGGGGCTCTGTCTCGGGAGGAGACTCAAGCCAGCGCCGATTTGGTGGGCCCGGGGACCCCGTCAGTCTCTGTCAGCCCTGCCTCGACTGTGCGGGCGGCAGCGAGCCCAGGGGGCGCCAGAAGCAGTGCCCGCCTGAGTGGGCGGGTGGGTGGCGTGTGTGTTTGTGTTGCATTGCACCGAGCGGGCGCGCAGCGCCTGTGTGGCGCCCTGGAAGAATGCGACAGGGGACGGTTGGTGTTGGCTTTCATCGTCACCACTTTTTACAGAACAAGGCAATGAGGAGCAAAGCGGCTTCAATGATCAGTTCATTGAAATCTAATGCATGTGCAGACACAAACAAAGTCTGTAAATCTATTTACTCCTGACGCCAAGAAGCGATAATCGATGATAATACGTCAGAAGAAGTGTCCTCGCCAGTTGGCTAGCAGGGGCCGAAGAAAGAAGTGTTTTGCATTGGGATATCGAAAAAGACGTTGATGTGGGCGCGACGTCCGGCGACGGGCATCGGCTGTCACTGGGTTGTCCGTTTTGCACAATCTATAGGGAATTTCAGGGGGGGTGCATTGGTGAGATGACCTTGCTTTTGGATCACGTTGGGAAATAGCCAATCTACCGAATAAGGCTTCATCAAAACCGCAAGATGTAGGGGCCAAAGGTCTCCTTGCAGAGCAGAGTAAAATTGGCACGGGCAGGCATCGTAGGTTCGCTCATGTTCACAGCGGGGCTATTTCGAATAGTCCTCAAACGTGCTTTTTGGCAATTTGAATTACGGCTTGTGCTTGACACTCGTGGTGCGACTTGCTTGGTAATATCATTATCGTGCACATTGTATACGGAATTTGCACCACCCAAGTCAGGAAGAAGGGTGGAGAGCCAGGGCCGTCTGCGCCGTTTTTGCCACTGTCCACTTGACAAGCTTGCTCGACTTGGATCTTCAACACGTGTTGGCAGCGATACACCAGCCGGCCTGATGCACACCATTCAGTGGTGTGCAGGGGCGACTGCTTGTTTGCCGCCATTATCCCTCCGACTGTGTATGGTACACAGGGCAAAATGCGGCGCAGAACTTCGCTGTTCTGCATCTGTGAACAGCAATGTGCGACTGGCCAACAAACCTTGATGTGCCACCAACGTTGACATGGGCTGCGCACAACAGGACAGCTCGTTCTGCCCATCACCAGAGCAACAAAACGGCACTGGATGTGGGCTTACGGCGAGTGTCTTGGAGGGCTGGGGAAAGCAAGGTCGCCCACGTGACGTCGGCAATCCTCAACACTTTGAATCATTACAGTTGTTGAGCAGCTTGTTCGCTTTGATGCGCTACATTCTTTGCTCCCAACCCGGCTATCTTCGTCATTCTCCAACGCCCGGCGCTGCAGCCGGCAGCCGCCAACCTCGATCTTGACAAAATTACCCCGTCACCAGCCAACTCAACGCCGCAGCCTGCCTGCCTGCCTAATCGATGCACCGGCTCAATTGACGCAACCATTGGCTGTTTCGCCAGGGCTGCGCGATACAAAGCTCCTGCATTCGATGCACCCGCTCAATTGACACAACCACTGGCTGTTCCGCCGGGGCTATGCAAAATAAAACCCCTGCCATCAAACGCCATATTAGTGCGGCGGGTCTGCCGCTCATGCGGCGAATTCCACGCTTGTCCATGTGAGCGTCAGCGCGATCTCCCCCTGCTGCACCTCCTGCAGAGCCCAGACGTCCTTCAGGCGGCCATTGCGCACCACGTCCTTCACTGGGATGAGGACCTTCCCGATGGCCTTGTTCTTCTCCTCAGCTTTCTGCGAAACAAGCCAACCATTGGCACCCCAAATGGCGGAGTTCGCGACAATGGCAACAAATGCGCATGCTGCATCAAGGGGTCGCCGCTGCACTCAACGTTTGGCTTAATTAAATGTCTTGTCTGCACTAGATTCAGACAGAGCCACAGCCGAAGCTTTCCCAACCGACCTGGTCACTGAAAGACCCTGCTGCATTTCGATTCTGCACACGCATGCAGGCACTTCACCAAAACCTGAAGATCCGTGTTTCGATGGCCTGCCGACTTGTCTCCCTATCACTTCACCTTGCAGGTGCTTGGGCCATACTCAGAGCGGACTTCCACATGGTTCGAAACTTCAGGTTGAATCACACAAGACAGGTCAGCCCAAATAGGCAGATCATGGGCAGCCAGACATAAGTAGTGACTCTGCCTTTCAATTCTATTACCTTGTAGGTGCCTGCAACCGATTGACGAATTCTGCAAGACAACTCACACGCCACTGCCAACAGCATGGTCACAGATGTGAGCGCCCGATGGGGCAGCATTGCATTTGGAGAACTTCAACCCCACCTTTGCTATTTTCAGAGACACAACAGACTCCAGGAAGCCTGTTTGTTCAATGACGGTGATCACGAGATCCGAGTGCGCGTTGATCATGACGAAGTCGAACTTGTCGCCCCAACGCGGGCTGCTGTCGTTGGGCACAATAGTGGACCTCTGATCCGTTACCTTGTGCGTCACCTTGTCGTGCAGGGAGAAGTGCACATAAGTGTTGCTACCAGCAAGGTGCATGCAGCGGGTGAGGGTGACAGAAAGCAAGCCCTGCGCAAAAATAACAGGCAAAAGAAGCGTGAATACAAAGCACCGGGAAAACAAAATAACTGTCGACGTAAATTACAAAGAATAGAATGGGTACAACGACATATATACAATATACTTTTCAGGAAGGCAAGCACTGAGGGGAGCAATCTTTGCAGACGCAGGCAGTAGGGAACAACAAGAAACAGCTGCATCTTGAAATCTGCAGTCAAACTATTGATAGATGATTACAAACAGGAGTGAATTGCAGTGGCCCATTGGGTTAATAGACCGGGCATAAGGCCGCATCAGCAGCCTGCACCTGCACTGACTGTCTTCGTTGAAATAAACAATATGAAATAGGATACACTGATTGCTCATTTTGCAGCCCCGGTACTTATGCCTCTGCCCAAAAGGAGATGAACAGAAGTGACAAACTGTATGCCAAAAAAATGCCAGGCGATAGTCACAATACTGCAGAAGAACACAGCAGCGTGCCATACAAGTAACAAACAACATGCAGGCAGTGCATCAAGCCATAATGTTCCTTTCGACACGTGGATGAGCGAACTGCAGGCTGCATTACATAATTTATGCTATTGCATAGACAGTGTAAGAATTGCCAGTTCATGCTACTGAAGCCAAAAGCGCATGGAGCACAAGCCAAGGGGCAGCACAGCATACCCTCATGTTGTCCCTGATCGCCGACATCGTGCTCAGCCTGTTGAAAGTCATGGGCCGGGCTGCGGGCTTTTCTTCCTCCTCCTCGTCGTCTTCATCTGCTGAGTTCGGACGCAAGAATGGGTAGTATTTTATCCTTGCAGTGACCTTTCCTTCTGGGGCAGCAGCCTTGGCACTGCTCTTGCGGCTCACAGCTGCAGCCAGCTTCCTGACCTGCTCAAATAATCAATATCACAGGAACATAATGAATCAAAAAATGGAGATCAAAGGGATAAACATCACGTGCAGAAGACACAACAGCAGGGAATGCAGCTGACACAGCGATGTTTTGATGTTTTCGTGACAATCTATTACACACACCCATCGTGCAACTTTTAATCACGAGCCAAAGATTAATTTGCCGATGAGGGCTGCAAACAAAACGCCCTCTCAGAAAACTGTTGTAATAGCACGGCCATTGGAGCAGTGTACTCCCTCGCACAGCAGATTCTTTGGCTCTTCAGGGCATCAGGGCTGCGGGTTTTGAGTTAACCACCCCACGCTGCCACTCCACTCACCGTCTTAGACACAGACGGCTTCTGCTCCTCCTTGTAGATGTCATATGTCACTTCCATGAAGCCCTCTTCCTCCATGAAGCATGCAGACTCCAATGGCACATCCGCAATGCCAAGGCAGTGGTCTGACCACCCAAAATCATCATCATAAACCCGGAAGGTCAATGACTGGGTTTCGGGATCGTCCACAATGAAGTGGAAAGGGTCATCATCAAACGTCACAGAGGTCCCCTTCACGGTCTTGCTCCGTTGTGGTCTTCCCTCCCTCACCTGACATGTCACCTCAGTCCCTCAACTGCCAGGACTCAGTTTCAGGTTCAGGCAAGAGCCAATCAGGTGCCCGGGCTGTGACTGTCATGTTTTTTCTGTCATCGGCAATCCACGAAAGTTGCAACTGCAAGAGAAGAGCCAAACCAGCCTGCCTCACCGTGATCATGACGTAAGTGTCATTCTTGCTAAGGAGGTCCTGGTTCTTTAGCCCTTCAACCTTCTTGAGCTCCACCTGAAGCATTCCTGTGGGTGGAGGTGGAAGACCACCACCCTCCATCAGATCGACTGAGAACTGGTTGGGATAGAGCATCATGTTGCCGATGACAGACTGCACCACACAAGGAAAAATTAATTGAGAAGTCCTTGCAAGGCTGGCTGCTGTTGATGCTGTGGCGTTGAAAACGGTCTTTTTGATGAAATGGGAACGTGTCAATTTGATGATGCAGCATCACACAATTGGAAAGTGTGATGGATTGAACGTGAAAGGGATGGAAGCTACTGTTGATCGCTCTTCCTGTACCTGTATGGCTGCACAGCTAAAATTCTAAATTGAACCAAATGATGCACCAAATATCTGTGCTTGCAAGACATTTGTTCTTGAGTAACAGCATGTTGGCTGTTCAATTTTTTTGATAGTGGAATGCGACCACTGTCCAGCACACAGAGGACAACTCACACTGGGGGAGAACCAAACAGTGGGTGCACTGCACTGAAGTATCATGAGCAGAAAATAGAGAAAATGAGGCACATACTGGGAGCCTTGCACAAAAAAAACTCACGATGGTCCAAAACCTTGTATTAAAACCATTCAAAAGGACGCCATTTGGGGACCTAAGGACAGCTGGCTTTGACCTCAAAGTTTAAATCGTCATTCTTAAGTTCGCCTGCCTGATATAAATTTTGGATTCCCTGTTGAGGGCAACACCATTGCATGCCCTGTCATTTGCCACACACTCAGTACTCTATAGGCTCACCAGCCTTGACACAGCTCCTCCTAACTGCATTCTACAAAGCTGGTGGCCCTCATATTTTCGTTGTGCAAGGTTCACAGTGCACTCATGTGTGGTCCCCATGCCCGGCCCAGCAGAAAATGGCCATTCTCGATCTCGTACTGCAATGAACCACAGAATCCGAGAATGCACGAGGGAATGGGGACAAACACATTAAATCCAGGGGAGTGCCACTGTTGCTGCGCACCGTACCTGAGCGATCCCATTCACCAGCTCTTTGACCCCTGGCAGCGCCATCAGGTCGATATTGTTAATCAGCTTCAGGGTCATGTCCAGGTGTGGGGGGTTGAGCAGAGATACGTGGACAGCACCCAAGCAGGGGAGAGTCTCGACCAGGGGGCGAATAGTGATCCGCGCAACAGCGTGCAACTGGATGTTTTGGACCACAACCGGGACGTAGATCGCGATTGGTCCCAGCTTGATACGCGCAGACACGCGGATCTGGTGCAGGGCAGCAGAAACAAACTCTCAATCCAGTGAATGCATATAACAAAAGGCAACAGTGCATGGATTGTATATTTTTTAAAGGCCACGTTGCAAACCCCCCCCCCACCCCCACCCCCCACCCCCCACCCCGCAAGATATGCTGGAACATGAGAAACGTGTCACACATATGGGCAAATCCCTCCAATGGAAGGGACAGCGCGACTTTGTTCTGCATTCTGTTTCGAATAACGACACAGGAGTCTCCAAAACTAGATTAAAACACACAAGATTGTGCGACATGCATGGCACCAGAAATTGCACACAAGGGTTGGGGGGGGGGGGAAGGGGGGGGTTGGGGCAAGCTAAATTTCATCTGCCATTTTTGTTGCAGAAAGCCTGTTCTTTTGCCTCACCCAGAAGTTGGGCACACCACTGCTGGCAAGGGGAAACACCTGGTGACTGGAGCTGGTGCAAAGAGCTGGGATAGCAGGTGCGTGCTTAGAGTTTGGCTGCCGCATTGCACTGGTGCCAACATAGCAGAACCCGTCAGATTCTCTGTGGACAGCAGATCAACATTGTTGTGTACAGCAATGCATTCTTGCTGCACGCAATAAAGGCCAACAACAGTGTCCTTGAAACAAGATATTCCATTTTCCACAACAGCCTTCTGCCTTAAAACCACCTTTAAATGACGTTCAGCCACTTTCAGACACAGACAGATATATGAGCTAGGTAGTTTGTGCCATGGTGCAGAACTGTTTGGACACTGAATGGCTGTGCTGGTGCCCCATTCCAGTAACACATTCGACTTGGAGACTGTCGCTGCAAATCAAAGTACGAGAACAATACATGTGGATCTTACATTCGCATTGCTTCCCCACAGCAAAGGCGCCTCCATAATGACTTCGTCCTCTCTCGTTTCATATGTCTTGAAACCCCCAATCTTCAATGGCTTGCTTCCAAGATCCATTCTCTCAATATCAATGGAGTCCACGAATTTGATCTGCACAAAGGAGAGCACCAGAATTCAGGTGCTGTAGTTTCACCAAGGCCAGCACTCCCCAACGACAAACATGTGCAGTGCAATGGGGCACAACAATGGACAACAAATTCAGTGAACTCCCCATCCCTCCTATGATGCGTTTGCATTCATACAGTACCATGCACTTATCCGCTGATTTGGGCACAATGGCTGCTCTTGTATGATCGCAATGGCTGAGTCTGTGGTTTGAGGTTCTTGTTCACTTAGCACCTCCATTGGAGAAGCCCTGAGGAAGGAACACATTGGCCTCGAGTATCAGCACCAATCCATTCTTTTCATCATGCTTTAGGTCATGTTAAATTGGTGGCGTTGGGTGGGAGCAGCCAGCCATGAGTGCTGGCAGACACTGTTGGAAAGGGGATGGACGGTGGAGGGCTGGCAAGTTGCAGTCTGCACTTTCTGTGTATTGATGCACTGTTTTCGCCTGGTAGACGCACAGTTCTGTTGGGTATTCCCACATGTTCTGCTCACCAGAAAAGCCACACCACTCTTTGCGATCCATTAGGGCGATGGGCCTTGAGGGGAGGAATGTGAAAGCCGCAGTTACTTGGGCAACAATCTTCTGGGCTCTAAAAACTGTGTCCCTGGCCTCCCAACAAGCCCACCACCTACCCGTGTTCACACTGCAAGAGCATGGCCTGGGTGGGATGTGGACGCCAAGCCACTGGTTGTTGTGATTTTCCTTCCATGCACAGCAGAATATTGTTGCATGGTGTTGTGTTCTTTCTGCTGTTCCGTAAAAGGGGCCGAGCATTACATCATTGGTCCAATGCTTAACAGACTACGTTATGTTGTACACAAGCCTGGCGTTTAGGTGGAATGAACAATAGAACAGTCCCATCCACTCAGCAGTTTGCTCTGCACACAGTTGTGACTTCGATGAGGCTGCATCACATCCATCATCAAAGCCTTATACAGGACCAAATCATACACTTACTCCCTTTGCAACCTCAGCTAATACAGGGGTCACTGTCTCGTCCACGATTTGTGCGATTGCTCTGTCATAGTGGGGCCACAGTGTTGCAATCATTCGGTTGACCCAGGCCACCTGGAAAATACAGGCTCACATCTGTTAACAACAGTGAAAGCCACACAACCAGAGCCATACATACAAGAGGCGTTGGCACAAATTCAAAATTCGGTTTGCACTTGCCGCCATTCGTGTCATTGTGTACTGCGTGCATTGTGTGTTGCAATCTGAGACTTAGACATAATACATGTTTTCCCATATGAGACACAGCATCATGGCTTTACTCAAGATGAGGCTGGTCATCGAGTCACAGCGTCCTTTCCTGCTTGAAAGTCAGGCACAATCTGACAGAAAACATACGATGAATGCACTCGCTGTGGCACTTTCAAAGCACAAGGGTGGCTGATACACGCAACTTCTACAAAATTCGTTATCTTAGCAGCCAGTGTTGTAAGTTGAAAACTGCTGAAGTCTGTTGTAAAGATTGCGTGGTTGCATCATGAGTGGACCAAGGGTCAGACGTCAGGAACCCAGCCTGTCTGGAGTTCTTTCGCTTTCCCATTTGCCGATTGCGCGCAGCGTTGTCTCCTCCTTCCCAGAACGACCCAACAGGCGTCACAAAGAGCCCATACCAGCACAGTCTTAGAGTGAGCGACAGGCCAAACTCCTTCTCACATCCCTAATCACAACGCCTGCTTCCAAAGAAGTCGTCATCTTCTGCGGCGCAGCAGTTGAAACGCCCACAGTGCACATCCCCAGAAAGAAAACCGAGGATAAACAGGTGGACGAACGCCCGCCCATGCAGGGATCGAACCCTCCAATGAATGGAACCCACCACTGGCCACCGCCGGCAGGCGCAATGCGCCTATTTTCGACAAAAAAAGCACACCGCCAGGCCCAGTCCCTATCCTCCAGCGTCCCTCGCGTGGCACCCCCGCCGTCGAAGACAGCCCCGCTGGCAACCCAGTTTCCGAATGAAAAGATCCGGCACCCCACCCCAACGACCGCCATTCCCCGCCCACCCCTTCCCCCCCGGCCCCTGGGTCCGCCCGCCCACGCCCAGTCAACAACCCAATCCATCCCCCGTCACCCAACTCGACCTGTTCCAAAACGCCCGCGTGGGCGCGATCGCGGGGCGGCCATCGAGGTTGGCCCCGCCGTGACGCGGGGGTCGGCAGATGCCCAAGTGGATTGGCCCCATTCCCCCTCCCACCCAGCCACACACTCACCCGCTCGTAGTCCGGCCACTTGGTCCACGCCGGCGACAGCTCCAGCACCTGCCGCATGTCCTTCCGTATGGGGCCGCGCGGCACGGCCTCCGCCACGTTGTCATCGCGGTCCGCCCGCTCGTCCAGGTGGCTGTACGACTTTGAGTCGGTGTTGCCGAACAGCAAGGAACCGACCTGGGCGCACCGCGGGCGCAAAAGGCGCGTCAGGCGGCGCCCTCCCATCCTATCTGAGGCGCGCGAGGCTGCAAGTAGGCCCTCCCGGCGGAGCGACCGCGGGGCCGCGTTGAAAAACCCGCTGAGGCGGATGCCGCGGACGATCGGGCGAGATCGCAAGCCTGGTCGCCGATGACGGCAGATTGGCACGGACGCTCTGCGGCGGGGATTCGAAGCCGGATCGGCGATGGGTGGCGCCGATGGGGGGGGGCAGGGAGGGGGGGTGGACTCACCCCCACACCGCCGACGAGACCAATGCCGGCACCCAGGACCGCCCCCAGCACCATTGCGTCTGACGCGCGGCCGCGCCCGGCCTGGTTCCAGATTGGGTGCCCGCGGGCGGCCAAGGGACGCGCCGAGTGGGGACAGGCGGTTTCGGAACCGCGGCGGTGCGGGCGCGACCCCAACCACCGCGATCCAACCCGGTTTGGGCGCCTCTCGGAGCGAATCCACCGTCCGGGTTCCTTCCGCCATCTTACATGACCAGGGCTCGCTAACTACACCTACAACTCACCCCTACGGCATTTTCACCGGTTTTTCCTCCTTTCCTCCTCTTTTGCGCTGTTTGGGCATGTTGGCAGAAAGGGCGCAGCGCGGCGCCATTGTCTCTCCTGCCCCCTCTCCATTCCGAAACCGCCACATCCTCTTGCGAACGAGCACACAATGTTACAAGCAGTTTTGCTGGGAGGGGCGGCCAATGCGAGTAACGATTCTTCTTTCGTTTGCCTGGCACTGATGCGATTTACGGCTCTGGAGACCACATTGCTTGAGTTGAGTTGACGCGCCCGTGCCACCAAGGGGAAAGCGACGACCTGTTGTGTTGAGGCTGCTCTGAACGAAGTTCACAGCCAAGTTGGTGGCCAAAAGACGGCGATCCTCCCACGCTTGCCGAGCGACATGTGCCGCGCCAGGCGCCCTCGCGCGACAGCGGCAAAGACCGAACCCGAGACGATAAACTCGAAGGCAGTTGGCACTGAAATATTTCGGGCAGAAAATGACAAAAAAGAACAAGAAGCACAAGAAAAACACTGCTTCGCGAGAAAGAAATTCACCCATTGTGGCACATTCACCAGAGCACAGAACGTGCCTGCCTGGACACGGACACGGCTTTTTGCCGCGGGCGCCGGGAGCGCCTGGGCCCTGACCGCGACCACCATGCAGCAGCTGGACCCCCAGTACGGCCAGAGGCGCCCCGGAGGGCCGCCGCCGGTCCTGCGACCCCGACCCGGCAGGGGCCGGGTCAGAAAGCGGGGCCACGAGAGGCCGGAGACGCCGGAGCAGCTGTTCGTGAAGGCCCTCATGAAGTTGGCTGACCCGGTGGGGTGGGGGGAGGGGCGGCCGGGAGGCCGGGGGGTGGCGGGGCGGGCGGGTGTCCGTGGGACTCGTATCAATCGCGGGCAATGGGATGGATTGACGTCTCCGACGTTGCTTGGGGAACAGAGGATGATCATCGGAAGGGGGGGTGGGGAAGGTGGAAGACGAGGGGCCGAACGGCGCATGCAAAAGTGGGAGGGCTGTTGGGTGTGTTTCGAGTGTGCCTTTAGTTGGTAGGGGGTGGATGGGTGGGTGGGGGGCGTGGGGCTTTGGGTGGCTTGGATGCCGTCGTGTTGACTCCGTGCCGTGTCGTTCTCTGGACGCGTTGGGTTTGAATTTGGGCAGATCACTGCATTGGGTTTGAATTTGGGCAGGTCGCTGCATTGCTTTGTGCGGTTGGGCTTGTCGCTTGGCAATTGGGGCGCACAGCGCGGAGGTTTCAAAGACAAGAACCAGCCAATCGCTTGCCCAGGGAGAATGCCTTTCGTCTGTGTCTGTTTGCTGCAGATCTCGGGAGGTGCGGATTGCTGATGGAAGATTGGCGTGCGCAGGGGACCGAAGAGGATGCTCCCTTTGAGACGCAGATAGAAGATTTTGTGCCAAGGATACAGCGAGAGCTGAGAATCAACCCGGAACTGGTCAGTGTGATCCAAACTGATGTTCGTTGCATTCCTAATCGGGTAACCTCAGGCCAGGCCGAATATAATTGATCATTCATTTCGAGAAAGCAAAACGATATATGCAGAGGTGCGCCCTGTGCCTTGGCTTCTCATCAACCTCAAACCCGAAAATCCGAAGAAGAATTGTGCGGTCAATGGGTGCTGTTTTTTGGCATGCTAAGAATTGGGGATCTTTGGCGTCATCTTGAGGAGTTTGTTGTGGATGCTTCAGGTTAAGTCTGTCCTGCTTGATTGTGCAGTGGAGCTATCAACCAAGACGCCACAGTATGCAACTCTGATAGGTATGGGCAGTCTTTCCCAGCCATTCCCGGTTTTATCATCAACCACTGGCTGTGGACAACAGCGCATGTGGTCATGTGGCCCATTCCGATTGAACGTGTTGCCTGTTGCTTGTTATGCTGAAGATGGATTTTGACGTTCATCCCTGACTGTATGAGCCCTTCAAGTCCATCACTGCTCCATCCTTTCACGCCCCCATCCCGCACCCATCAGTGTGCATCCCCTACTGGACCAGAGAGTGTCCAAAGAATCCTTTTCAACGTGGATGAGGGTGCCACAAGTTTGGTTTTGGAAGATTCTGTGCCAACATACAACCTGTTTTCTCATTGTAATCAAATGTTCCTGTGCACCCAAGCAAGGTAAATTGCAAGCCCTTTGGGTGTTCCTTTGCCTCTGTGTGTGTGTGTGTGTGTGTGTGTGTGTGTGCTTCCTTGCTACCCTTTGTTGCTTGGCACTCACATTCAAACATGTTTCCATCATGATCAGCAGCATGTGAAAGAGCCTAACATCACAAATCTTGTCCAGAGAAATGGACCCATTCTGCAGTGTTTTGTCATGGTGCCACCCTGGCTGTTTGCACAAGACACTACCTTCACCATACTGGCTGATGGCACATCTCCCATCCCCACAGGCCTCCTGAACGCCGACGAATCCGAGTTCGTCCAGTCCCTGGTGGAGCACGCCAATGAGCAGTTCAGCTCTGCACTGGAGGCCTGTGAGTGGTCCAAAGCGCGGATGCTGCTGCGCCTGCTTGTGGCCCTCACTGTCTCCAACGTGGTTGCGCCGTCCTCCATAGTGGAGCTGTTGGGCTTGCTGGTGGATGCTGCCCTGACCTGTGCCAAGGAGACAGGCAAGGGGGACCCTTCGGGCCGCTCTTGGCAGCCCTGGAGCGATTACCTTGTGTACATAGTCCTTATGGCACTGCCGTGGGGCGGGATCGAGCTGGCAGAGAGTGCCCCAGCAGAGGTGGAGGAGCTGTTGGACAAGGTGTGTTGATCTTTAATTCCATTTACCGTGTTGGAGAAGTTCATGGAGAAATTTCTGAGGGGAGGGTCTGCACAGATTGCAGATGAGCATTCTCAAATTGTTGGACTGCAGCGGTAGGCGAGAAATGCAGGATACAGAAGTTTACTGCAAAGGAATTGAAAGGGGTAGTGTCGAAAATCTGTGTTGCTGGCATTTGAAACATGTGACAGACATGCCCCCCGTCACCTGTTGGGTACAGGTCCATCTACAATGTGGGTTCTGGCAACATGCAGAGAGACCGTTTCTCCTTTCTTTGCATGTGCGAACATGCTGTTGTTGCAGGCTGCATCATTCCATCCACAGTGTTTGTGTGCTCCGCAAGGTTGGGAAGTACATGGAAGTGCGGCCACTGTCCAACGACCCCGCCCTGAGACCTTTCAATGGCGCAGTGAAGGCGAATGACTTGGCAGCCAGGTGGGCCACCTTGGAACCCAGAAGTGGAACCTTGGAACATGGCAGCAGTTAGTTGGCTTGGCCTTTGTTCTGTCTTTTTGGGCATCGTTTTGCTTCCCATGTTGTGCACCAGTATGGGACTGCATTAATACAGAGCCTGATCGCTACCACAGGTTCAGTCCTCCGCAGAACAAGATTCTTCATGTATCAACGTTTCTAGATTTTTCTGAGGACAGGATATGACCTCTGTTCGTTCGATGCTAGGACAGAGGCAGTATACTGTGGTTATTGCCTTTTTAGTGTTTCAGGCAACATCCAGCATATGTTGGGTGATTATGCGTCACAGTAATGTTTTGGATTTAAAATCTGAATCTCAGAACTGCTGAAAACAAATAAGATAGAAGAAGATGCCCAAAGAAGATAAAGAGGGTGCAACAGTGAGAAGGGGATTGCAGGTTGGTCTTTTGAACTTGAGTAGTGTGTTGGCATGGGCATAAGGTTACCAAGTGCAAAAAATATGCCATCCCTGGAAAGTCAGACTAACCGACCACGATTCCCGTTGTACATGCCATTCTCTTGTGTGGAGCTACTCCATTTCACAAGTTACGTGGAACACTGCCCACCTGCATGCATACACCACACAGTGCACTTGCTCTTGATTGCAACATTCTTGTTGTTTGCACGGGATTTTTTGAAGCGCAAGTGCTCCAGCAACAAGGAGGACGTGGTCATGCTAATGTGGTGGAGTGTGTGCATTCGTCACAACGTGCTTGCCGCTCGGCACTGTGCAAGTAATCCTTTTGGAATGAAGTCAATAGGGGCAGTTGTCTGATTGGAAGCTGTGGAGCCCTATTGTTGCTGGTGTGCAATCTGGCAGGAGTTGAGCATAGCCAGAGCCATGCTTTTGTCAATGCGATGTTTCAGTCCAACAGCTTGGGGCTCACATCCCTACCGTTTGATTACCATGTGTTGGGTTCATGAGTTGGCAGTGTTGCTGTCGGGGTAGGATGTGGCCGTGAACACGTTCATTTTCTCAGTTGTCTTGTTGCTCCAGGAGTGACAGCGGTGGTGCGAGCTTCTTAGGAGTGTTGTGGACATCCATCCAGGAATTGAAGAACAGCTCCCAATGGAAGTGCCGAACAATAATGCGGATGTCAGAAGGGGTAGATCTCAAGGTGAGATCTTGTGGCACGGGATATCAAGTGCATTGATTCAAGTGTGCCGTGTTTGCAAAGGCTTCCTGGATGCAAGTTCAGGACTGGAGTCATTGTGACGTTGCAAAATGGCTTGTGTGATCTGCTGGATTGCAGCTTAGTGTTGAACTTCAACTGGGCGATGTCGGTGTCCTGTTCCAATGTGTCTTGGGGCGCCCTCAGCTGTGGTGCAGGTATGCATATTGGATGTAAATCCCCCAATAGATGAATGTGATCGTTGATTTAATGCAGAAAAAGTATAACATTATAAACAAAATGGTGATAGTTGTGTCATTGAAACTAACAATATTAAGAATAAAGCAGACAGAAGAATTGTAGTAGTATGGCAAACAAAATGGCCAGTCTAAAATTTGACTGTGCAATGCAGTTGGCAGCTGGCCAGCCCATCCAACTCCCGAAATTGACAATGCCCAAGGGCCCAATCGGACCCAACTCAGTCACTGAGGCGGCTGCGGACATGAATGTGCGCTTCCCACCTCGTGGTGGGGTGAGGTTGTTGGCACCACAGCACACGGAAGGGGACCTTCCTGGGATTGAGAGGATCATCCTTGAGGAATACATCCTGGATACGCTGAACATTTTCCACGAGGACAGGCAGGTCTTTGCGGTTGTTCGCTTGCTTGTGGACTGGAATGATGGATTTGGGTGGTGCTGAGCTATGGAATTGTACAGCATCGTGCAGTAACACAGCAAGTATTATGGAATGTCATGAAATCAGATGGAATGAATTACAGTGCATAACAGTTTACAATGCATTCCTTACTCAGCCGATGTTTTATGCGAACAGACACAGCAGCAGTCACCGCCAGTTGTGGTGCTGGGGGAAGTGGTGCTGTAAGTTGATTTGGGACATGAATGTACTGTGGCACTGATATGAATATGTTGCTGCTGTTAAATTTTGGCTTCCCCTCTATTTTCAGCAGAATAGCAGCGCTGGGGACTGCCCATGCGTCTTGGGGCTTTGGCCTATCTGTAATAGTAGGGAACCGTTCTGAGTGCAGAGAGATGTGCTGGATCTGCTGATTCAGCTGCTAATGGCATGTGCTTTCATTCTGTTGCATGGCTGTTTCGTGCTGTTTGTTTAACACTGCCCAGGTTTGTGACTTTGCAGAGCATTCCTAGCAGCTTGCCTTTTGGCGCCCATGTGCAGAAGAACTGAGGCGTTCTGCCCAGCAGTGCCTGTTTAGTGGCAGGGCAGTGCATTTTCGCATCTTTGGCAGTGTGACAATTGCAGAGTTCAAATAAGCTGTTGCCCCTACCCCACTGTCCAGGGCCACTTGCACCCATTACCTGCTGACTGCCATACCCCAGCCTTTCCCAGTCTTCGCCCTCATCGCTGAGACCATCTTCTCCCAGATGCTGATGCTCCCCAAGCCAGTGTTGAAGCCGATCGCATACACAGCTATCATCGTGACTCTCTGCCGGGTAGGACACCTCCATGTTGTCCCACATTAGTTGACAAATGACAACTGTGATTTGCGATGCACCATCGCGAACTTGTTGCCCTGTTCCCCATTCTTGAATGAGCAGGAAGGGACAAACTCTTTCAGCGGGTACCCCACCTGTGTTGACAAATGACAACTGTGTTTTGCGATGCACCATCACGAACTTGTTGCACTGTTCTCCCTCCTCGAATGAGCAGAAAGGGACAATCTCTTTCAGTGGGCACCCCACCCACCTGATGCAAGAATTCATCTGAGGCTGTTGTTCCATTGCTGTCTGTAGTTCTCACCTTGGGAACCCATTCCGTTCCTGACCACTATGCCAGCCAACAAAAAGATTATGGAAAGTTGCAAAATTTGTTGCAGATTGGATATGCCAGTCAATTGAGATGGGCGACTCAGCTGAATTGTTTAATTACACAATCGGCACAGTCATGGCAGTAGGTAGATCCGTTGCCAAATTGTATTCCAAGCATTGCTTCAAGTGTTGAGCTCCAGGCTTGGCTCACTAGTCTGTCCAATACACTAGTGCAGTCCCTTTGCCCTCTCAAATGTTCATCGGCCATTCATTCAGACATGAACTTCCTCTGTGCTGCATTATCAACACAGCATCTCGTTCTCAATGGCCAAATGTGGAAAAAGGGAAAGCTGAATGTCACGAGTTTCAATTTTGCTATCTGCACTGTGTATCCTGTACCTAAATTAATCCACTTGGAGCTCACAAGTCCAGTCGCCAAGAAACAATGAAGAGTGAAAGGTGAGCATCCACCTTTGCTCCTCAACAGCGAGTGATCGTCCTCTGCCTTCTCATGCTATGTGCTGCCCCCTACCATCCACAATGGTCTAACATCGCAACAAACTGACGCAGACCATGGATTCATTTCCGCGCGGCTTGAGTGGCTGTGTCAGAGAATTGTTCACCAGGGTGGGGGTGATGGACCCCGAGCTCCGTGACCGTTTGGCAGAGTGGCTGGCTTTCCACCTGTCCAACCTGCAGTTCACCTGGCCCTGGGAGAAGTGGAAGAGATTTGCCCAGGCCCCACCAGAGGACCCGCAGAGGCGCTTCCTGGAGCTGGTCATCAGCAAACTCACCCGCATCTCATGGCTTGACTTTGTCAAAAAGGTGCGATCGAAAGTGCTAGTCGTAGATTCTCGCCGATTGTGTTTGATCTGACTCGTGTCAAATTATGTACAATGTTCACAAAATTAAAAATGTGCGAAGTCACCCCCCTTTCGCCTGTGAGGTGATGTTGTGAGCGTCCAGCACTTAGCAAGATGTATCTTATGGGTGCCTCTGCTTGCTCCAGAACTTGACGAGTTGTATCTTATGCCCCTGCCTGCATTCCAGTGTCACCTTTGTTTCCAATTTGTTTCCTAGATATTTTTCCCCTGTTTGATCCAATACTTGGCCATGCACTCCGGACCAAGGTCTGAGGGAGTATTGCATTGGGCACAGAGCCTCCCTGAGGAATTCCACACATTGCTCCCCCCATACCCCTTGCCGAAATCCCTGCTCAGCAAGACCTCCACACCTGCCTCTGACCTGCCTGCTGTCGACGCCGAGGCCTTGCCATCACGCGACGCCACAGGCCAGCAACAGGCCGATGCAGCCAACGATGTGCCGATGGAGGAAGCGGATCAGGGGGTCATGCAGGGCGGGAATGGAGAGGCTGGGGATGGCAAGGGGGAGAGTGGGCACCAGGAGAACGAACTCACTGGGAAGTGGGAGCAGGAGTTGAGGAAGTACGCAGAGCAGAAGACTCACTGGGAGGAGGTGAAGTCGTGGGTGGAGGATGCCAGCATGGACGAAGCCCTAGGTGGGGTGCCTGGTGTCGTGAAGGTGAGTGAGCTTGTGACAGAAGGAAAGGGAGCATTGTTGTGCTGACCTCGGGCGTCCCAGGAAAGGGATTGAGGCCCTTTTCCACCTTGGGAAGGCGACCAGAGATGTGCTCGGGCACGTGCAAATTGTCACTCCTTGACTCCATGCCCAAATATTCG
The DNA here is from genome assembly GCA_905146915.1 of Ostreobium quekettii. NCBI lineage: Eukaryota > Viridiplantae > Chlorophyta > Ulvophyceae > Bryopsidales > Ostreobiaceae > Ostreobium > Ostreobium quekettii. Next base: position 9,406 of record CAJHUC010001286.1, on the reverse strand, counting down.
CAAACACAGGCAACTGATGCACTCACAAGCACTTTCTTTTGAGTTGCCCATGATGTGTACAGATTTAAACACGACGCAGACGCTGTAACCTTGAACCTCATCGCATCTGCTGAAGTTCTTGCAGACATGTTTGCTGGGCGTTCAAGAGCATGCGACATAACGTGCATCAGTTGTCATCATCACATCTCCTGCTGACTGTTGCGACACAAGTTGTGCGCTCATGCACTGAACAACCAAGCCATCTTCACACCAGGTGCTTGTCCGCGGTATACTCATCGCTGGCCACAAGTCCACGTCCCATACCAGGAACACCTTGGAGCGCTATCTCCCTTTGCTTCAGCACTTCGTCGGGCAGTCGGGCGCAGCCGGGCGCGAAGCCGTCGTTGAGGCCTGCATGGATGTTTGGCAAAACTCAGCCCAGCGCAGCTGCATGGTGCTGGACCGCCTCGTGCGGGTGGGCCTCATATCCGAGGAAGAGGTGGTGGGGTGGGTGTTCTCGCCGGCAGGGGTGCTGTGCAGTCTGGAGGGGTATCAGGTGCACAAGGGTTGGGAGGTGCTGCACCAGACGCTGGATGGCGTGATACTCCACCGCTTGGAGATGGCGGCAGCCATGCACAAAGTGGAGATGGCTATCAAGGATGCAGAGGTGGGGAATGAGTTGACGGTCCATATAACATCACCATAGATCCTAGCAATTCACATACAGTTCTGTATGTTGTGCAGCATGGTTGTGCATTGGTTGCAGGATAGATTGTGTCCTTGTTGCTTGCATTGCAAAACACTGGTGCAAGCGTCAGGAATGGATTGTTTGGTGTTTATTCGATTGGAATGATGTCAAGCCCCTAAATGTCTTATGCTTATTCATACCATGCCGATGAAGCACGTGTGTAACCACAAACTGGTCTCTCACCCCCAAAGGAGCCTGGCACTGTTGCAGACTATCAAGGCCAGAGTCAGGAAAGCTTAACGTAGCACAGTCTGTTCGGTGCCTCACCGTAGCGAATGTATGGCCAATCGCTGTGGTTTGCGGTGGTAGTGCACCATACTTTGGTTATGATGATGCGCGTTTGAGCAAAGCATGGCCGGCTTGCTGTAGGGCCCCATTGAATTTCTTCATGGTGCTGATTGTGCAATGCTGCTTTCCGACATATTGCTGTTGTGATGTTCCAATAAGCAATCTGTGGAGCTGCAGAGCTTTGAAGTGTGGGCCTTTGGAGAATATCGCATTGCGTGATGCCCCATGCCCCATGCTTCGTGCAAACATGTATGCAGTTGTCCATTTTAAGCACAAATAAACTCAATTCAGCTTACCATATTGTCTGAGTGTATCTTGCAGTTCATAGCCAAATGAAATCTCTGCTAAATTTTTGCTTTAGTGATGATTTTGTTCGTCATTGATTTTCATTGCACGGGAAATGTTTGGCCCAATTTGCAGTTGCAGGTTAAAGCTGCCATGTGTTGGTGGTGTGACGGTAACTTTGTGTCGCTGTTCACTTGATTCAATGTTCTTTTCACAGCCACATTCTTCGAATTGCGGCGCAAAGGGGCAATCGATTCAACCTGTTACGGGTCCCTTGCTGGCATGGATTGTTCTTGATAGCTGAACAGCAGACGAAAACGACTGCCCATGCGCTTCAAATGTGTAGCGATCCACCTTGATTTTCCAGGGTGAAATAGTACCCATTCACCTCCAGGCAAAATTGGGCTACACACTGATGCACCACCATAGGCGATAGAATTGATGATACCTCACATCTCAACGGTATGTGCTGTCCCAACAGTGTGCGGCTGAAAGGGCTGCTTTGGTTGCCGCCGAGGCGGCCAAGAAGGTGGAGCAGGGAGACGAAGATGCCGACGCCCTGCTTGATCGAATAGCCTCGGGGGGAAATGCCGAGAGAGACGCTCACGAAGAAGTTGAAAATGCCAAGAACGAGCTGGATGACCAGAAGGTCGCGCTTCAAGTGGCAAAGACGCGTCAGGAACAACTCCTCTTGCAGGTGGGCTGCGGGGGCGTTGGGAATCTTGGCAGCTCCTATTCGCCGTCTGTCAAACTGCCATGGCGTCAACGGACGGGATGAGATTGGAGAATGGAATGTGCCGCCGTGGCTTACACATTTGTTGAATATTAGATGTTGTTTCCCAACTTATGGCCGATGCCCCAAGCGACTCACATTTCTGGTTCTGCGTAGCAATTCGCACGTCGTTGTGGCGACAGACAATGTACCGAATCCATGCATCAGTCCGTTCAATGTACAACGGTGGTGCCCTATTTTTGGCTCATTCTGTGCATGTATGTATTGGTAGCCTGTGGACAGGCTCCGAGACGCGGGACACAGCACGCATGCAGCACTGTATTGAGTTCCTTGGTTTCACCCTTCAACCTGGGTGAAGGATGGTCGGTAATGCGTTTATGTTGGGTCGACAAACGGAGCATTGCCTATTCAGCTGGTAATGCGGGGCAGAGTTCTCGGATGCGTTTGCTTCATGCTTCGATAGTTGTATCATTATCACATTTCCAGCTGCCCAAGAGCAAGAAGGGGTAAAACATGTTGCGCACCCGTAATCATTACAAAATAGAAAGTATTGCGGGGTGTAAATTCCTGTGGCTTCCCAGGTCTGTCCCCGTCTTCCGCCGGTGATTTCCTGATGTTCCTCACTCCTCCTGTACCGCAAAATGTTCAACCCTTCCGCATCAGAAAATTGTAACGCTTTTCGCTCCACATTGGTTTTTCAGAGATTTATTTTTTTCACGCTGCTCCGCCAAAAAGACCAAATTTTGCGTTACTGTTCGTTAATTTTCCTCTGCAAGGGAAGGCCAAGCGTTACGTCACTTTGCCGATGGGTTGAATATGCAATGGCAGTGATCCATTAATCGTTCGAGTCCCCAGGTGTACCGCCGCTTCGCGAGCATCCTGGCCAGCGACGCGCAGATGGACGAAGCCGCGGGCGACCCCGGCGCCGTCGCCAAGCTCCTCACCACCCGCCTGGCGTCCTTTTGCCGCAAGTACGCCGTCGAGTGCGCCCCGATCGTCGGCGCCCTGGATTCTGACGTCTTCCCAGCCAGCAGCTGCCCGCCCGGCGTTCGAGAGCTGGTCTTCAACAACCTGCGCCTGGGGAGGTGCGAGGGGGCCGTGCCGCTGCCCGTTTGGGTGGACGTGGAAATGGAGGAGCCGGCAGCGGATGGCAGCGGTGCGGGGAAGGAGGAAAACAGGCCCGATGCCGGGGGGGGCCAGGCGCAAGAGGGGGCAGGGGAGGGTGCTGGTGATGGGAGTTGAGGTTGCCTCGAGGAGCAGCGGTGCGCGTGGGTGGCTGTGTGCCAGAGGGTGAGCATGTGAGCCTGGCTAATTTGAGGATGCGGTGTCGGGTGCAGGGTGCGTGAACGAGACGTACTGGGCCGGTGGATGGAATTTAGAGGCGACGTGTTCGTTTTGATGCTCGAAAAGGAGGGTCCGGTCGCAGGTGTCTGAGCGTGGATCTTGTGATTCTGCATGTGCACCGGTTTCTGTGGCGGGCTCATTGAATAGAAAACCAATATAGGAGATTGCATCATTTGCTAGTTTGCAGCCTGTGCCATTGGGATTTCTCCGAAATTTGAAGTCTGTTGTCATGCGTGCATGGCCATGCGCTATGCGCGCCGTGTCCCTGCGTGCGATGGTTGCGTGGGGGCATGCGAGCTTCTCCCCGCCGTATGTGTGCAGCCTTGCATGACCCTGGATGCGATATCTGCGCTGAGGGGCAAGGGCGTTGCCAACGCCCGATCGCCTGGCGGATTGGAGTTGCAACGCAGCTTCTTTGCGTGTGAAAGGGCTGGGCAGCGGACAGCACTGACATAGGCTTCTCTTCCTGAGTTTTTATTAGACCAACGTGGTTGCAGCTGTTCTTGGCGACTGCTGAAAACGATTCCCTTGTCTCGACACCGAACTTCGAGATCTCCCGAAGGATTCAAGCCTTCATGGCGTGGCACCCAAATTCGTCCCGCTCCCATGGTGCGCCATCCAAAGGTGTCCAGCGCCCACGGTCCGCCCCCAAAGACGTCAAGCACCCATCTGGCACAACACCGCAGGTTGTCCCCCACCCATGGCCTACCGAGTAAAGTCGTCAGGCGTTGTCGTGCAGCTCCAAAAAAGTCGTCGAGCTTTGTGTTGAGCCAACAAAGGTGGTCTGACGCCTGAGCATCGCTGCATAAAGACGTCAGACTCTGTGGTGTGACGTCACAAGTCGTCATGAGCTACGGTGCGCCATCAAGGAGCCTTTTCGGATTGATTTCTTTTCTCGAAGTCGTGGCGCGTGAGCGTCGCTTTTGCATTTTGTTTCCACCTGCAAGAACAGAACACGTCGCGTCGCTGCGCCCATGGGTGAGCTAGTACGGTACAGCACCAGTTAGTACTGGTGCTGCACATTGCTATTTTTGCCTCGGGCATAGTAACACGAAAAGCTCGAGAGACGCCAAGCAGGCGATTTGTACACAAAGGGGTTCCTGTCCTCATTGGCCCAAAAGGCTCCGTCACGTCGGGGTACGCCAGAACCTCGCGGGGCGGCCTTCAACTACTCACAGTGCACAGCACAGCGGTGAAGCCCGGAAAATCGCGCATGACAATCACGCTCGTAATGGAGCAAAATATCATGAAACGAATGCGCCACAAAGGGAATAACGACTTGCCACAGGGGCAGGACGGCAGGAGCGGCTGTATCTGGACCGCGGGACTGCGGCCGACCAGGTCCACGCGCCGGAAACGCCCCGCCCTCGGCGGCGCCGCAAGCCCCCGCGCACACACACCCTCCCCCTTGCCCCCTCTCGCCCTCCGGCACACCCCCACCCCACCCCCACGCCCCGATTCCCGCCGGAAGAGGCAGAAAACTCGCGGACCAGGTGGCCCAGCCGGGCAACAAAGATGTGGTGCGCGCCGGACGGCGGGGGGCCCGATCGGTGGCGCCTGGCGCCCTGCGTGCTGCAGACCCTGGGCGCCTGCCTGCTGCTGCCCCTCTCCTCCTGGGGGCTCCACCACCAGGCACGGCGCCTGTGCGGCACCGCGTTCGATCGCCCGCGCTCGCCGCGGCGAAGGCCAGGGCGGCCCGATCCCGCCCTCCTACTCTGCGCGGGCCTGGCGACGATGCACGCGGGATGGCTGGTGGCCCTCTGCGTTCCCAGGCCGCACCTGGAGCCCTATCAGTGGTTCTACCAGCTGGCGATGAGCGCCACCTGGCTGGGGGCCTGTGGATCGATTGCTGGGGCGAGGATAGCGGGGGTGCCGGCGAGGATGGGCGGCCTGGGCGCGACGGCGGCGGCGGCATATTTGGCGATCGTCGCGGGGTGGATGGCGCGCGAGTGGGGGCAGTGGGGCCGCTTGGCGTGGGAGGACTGGATGGCGCTGGGGTTGGCGGTAGCAGGGGCCACGGCGTCCGCGGGAGTGGTGGCTGCGGGTAGGAAAAGGTGGGTCGGGGGCCAAAGGGATGGACCCAGTGATGGTGAGAATCGCGAGAACTTTGATCCATGCGCTCAGGCTTGTTGCCAAATGTGGATTCATGGTCGACGAAAAAGGGCGCGTGCTGTGGCCTTTCAGAGGACCTTTGTTGCAGGTTGGAGATTGCTATTGCAACTTGATGGTTGGCCCCGTGCTGTCGCGGACGCCTCTCCCAAGGCCTCTGTCTGCGATCTCCCGTTGGGTTGGATCTGACCACCTTCATGGCTTTGTGGAGTTTTTGACGCCAGTGCCCAAGGCTAGCAGGCGCTTGTGATCTGCGCTGGCTGCAGCTGATCGATGCCCGCTGTCGTGTAGATCCCTCGCTGATGATGAACGCTGGCTCTTGGATGCGGCTGATGAGGAGACGGCAGTCAAAAAGAAGCGAAACTGGTTTGAGCTGTTCATCACAGCGGCCGTGTATGTGTGGCCCAAAGACTGGCTCCTGAAGGCCAGGGCGTTCATCTGCATCGTCCTTCTCCTCATTATACGGGCGCTGAGGCTGGTGGTGCCGATCACATTGAAGCACTTGGTGGACAGACTTGTGGAGATAACGGCCAAGAGGGAGCAGGAGCACGTCACTTACTGGGAGGTGCGTTTCCACGACCAAGAATTGGGCTTCATGACAGGAAGGGGAACATACTGCACAAATGGTGCTTCCCCACTGTCGTCATTTTGTGGGTGCATTTGTGGTAAATATAGGCAATCCATGGATATCATCGGTTCACTGAAGGTTGAGCAACCACTCGATTGTAACTGAATGTCAGGCAAGGAGTCTCAACGTGCCTGGCACTCTGGCAAACAGAGCAGGGCCATGCTTCCATTGCTACTTCCATTGACATTCTTTAAATCTTTCTGTACGTCTCTGGCACATTGAATCAACATCTATCTTGTAACCAGCAGATTCAAGCGCTCAAACTCATGGCAAACATTGTTTGCTGCAGCAGCAGCAGTTTCAGCCAGGTGTATGTTGCGGCTGCGTGCAGGCATTCTACCCCTGGGGAATGGCATTCCTGATTGGATTATCCGTGGCAGGCATGCCAGGCATTGGCATGCAAGGCGGCGCAATTTCTACAGCCCGGCAGACATTATTCTTCCCCATCACCCAGTTCGCATATCGCCGCATCAGTGTGGATCTCTTCAAGCACATCCTGGAAATGGACCTCACCTACCACCTCCACAGAAAGACTGGGGAAGTGATGCGGGTGATGGATAGGGGAACCACAGCCATGCAGACCATACTGTCGACGATTATCTTCAACATAGGACCACAGGTGGGGCCCTGCACACACAGCCAAAAGCTTCAGTAGTGATTTGCCTGTTAACGTTTTGAAAGTGCACAAAGGTGGTGCCCTGCTGCTCTTGCAAACCTCAACCAAAGCTTTGATGCATATTGATTGGGATTCGCCCATGTTCCTGCCCTCCCACAAGTGAAAACCCACCTGAAAGTGATCGGTGCACAGGCTGCCGGTTGAAGCAAATGGGGACGGCGGCATGCATGCCATGGCATATTTGTAAATCTGAGAAAAACATGCCTGTGAGTCAGGGGATGTGGCGGGGATTGAGTTGTGTGGTAAACACTGTTGAGCATGCTGTAATGCCTGCCACACTGGTTCAAAATAGAGTTGTTGCTGAAGAGGGCCATAATATGTTGTAGTGCTTGCCTGTTGATACAGTTTTTGCAAGTCAACTTGCTCTGTATTGTAGAGCGCCCCAAAGCAGTTGCATTATATTCCTGAGGTTCTGGATTCGCTCAGTGTCTCAAACACTTCAGTGTCCGTTTGCTTTGTTTTGCATTCGTCCATCGCTAAGAAGAAAAGGATCCTTTTGATTTGCAACATGGACAAATCACTGCGCTAGTGTATTTCGAAGCATAACGAAGTTATGATGCAATCATTGCCAATCTGTGACACCAGCACAGTGTTTGCAACCACACTTGACTCTGCTTTATGGCACAGCTGGTGGACATGCTGATCGGCACAGTCTACTTGGCCAGCGAAGTGGAGCCCTTCATCGGGGTTGTGATCATCGTCACGCTGGCATCCTACCTCCCGGTCACGATCGTCTTGACGGAGTTCCGTCGAAAGCTGCGCAAGCTCATGAACCTGAAGGACAACGAGATGGGCTTCAAGGCGACGGACGCATTTCTGAACTACGAGACAGTGAAGTATTTCAACAACGACGACTACGAGGTCAGGAACTATGCCCAGGCCGTGGAGGACTACCAGAAGGTCGAACTGAAAATGTTCCTGGCGTTGCAGCTAATGAATGTGCTGCAGACCCTGATCATGGTGGCAGGTGTGGTGTTGCAGCGAAACATATATTTCATGGATCATGTTAGTAGATTATCAGTCCTGGTTCATAAGATTGGATTCAATGCTCGTCACACAAGCAGGCAGCTTGCGATGCTTGTTTGGCATAGGCATCTGAGCATCGATGCAGTCGCTAGACCATGAATAGATTTGCTCAGAGCGCCCTCATCTGTGTGGATTGTGTAGACTCAGACTCGAAGCGTCGACTGAGACTCAGATTCGAAGCGTGTTACAGCCATTCTCTATTTTCCTTGGATAAGGGTCCATTCAGCACTCTGCATGCTGAGCTCCAACACGTTGGTTGTGCACCCCACTCTGCATTTGTGATTGATGATACCCCTTCAGTCAGGTTTTATATTCTTCTATGGAACCTTTTTAACTCCTTACCAAATAATATTGAATCTGGTACCAAAGTGCAGCTGTACAAAATAGAGTTGAAACTAGCACCAAATAACATTGAATCTGGTACCAAACTGCCAACGTACCAAATAAAATTGAAACTAGTACCAGTGCAATTGAATCTGGTGCCAACTTCGTGCCGGTACCAAAAATGTTGAACGGTGTCCCAAAAATTGTTGAACCAGTACCAATCAGCCATCAAATCGCCGCCGTCATAAGGGCTCATAAACCCTAAACCCTAAACCAAGCGCATGCCCAATGCTGGTCGGAGGGCTGGTCACAGAGTGCCATTCGACGACTAATTGGTAGTGTTTCAGCTTTTTTTGGGACATCATTCAACATTCTTGGTACCGGCGCGAAATTGGTACCAGATTCAATATGTATTAGTACTAGTTTCAATTTTATTTGGTACGTCGGCAGTTTGGTACCAGATTCAATGTTATGTGGTGCTAGTTTCAATTCTATTTTGTACAGCGGCACTTTGGTACCAGATTCAATATTACTTGGTACGGAGGTAAATATATGTGCTCTGGGTCTATCAGATTCTTATACTATTCACAGTGACAGCAGTAGTACATATTGCACTAATATTGTTGTCTTTAACTCCAAAAAGTACTCAATTTAAGGCAAACATGCTACCAAAACAGTGTTTTCCAAGCCATGGCGTTGTTTTCCCATTCTTCTGTTGCTCAACAGCGCACATGGGTTATTGTATGCAATAAGGAAACTGTGCGCAATAAGGCATTTTAGTCATGCTCAATGGGCAAATGGCGGCAAACATGCACATGCATCGCCCCCTCCCAGCCCTCAGCACCAATCCTCGTGCCAATGCCATGCCACACGCATCGTGTATCATGCTTGGATGGGTCGCTCCCTCGCCTTGCCACCAATGCGGATGGCTCACTCATGCACTCAGACGCCATCCACCAATGCGGATGGCTCACTCATGCACTCAGACGCCATCAGTCACGTCAACAGTGAGCGCCAGTCAATAGCACAACTCCTGCGTGTGTCGCAGCCACTGCGTTGGCTGTGGTTTGCCAGAACGAATTTATCCTCCTTGTCCATGTGTGCCAGTTGCAAGCTGAACGCTTGAATGAATTTGTTGCACAAGTCACTGGTGTTTTGAGCTGTTTCTTGGTTTGTGTCCACGTTGGTTTTGGCAATTCTGCGGATTGCCTTTGTGCCACAGTTGTGAACCCCTCCTCCGGCATCAATTCAGCACTAAGTGCTATG
>CAJHUC010001285.1:0-34490 GCA_905146915.1 Ostreobium quekettii | reverse complement strand
TATCCAGCCGACGGCCCGCCGGCGATTAGTGTGTGGCAAGCAGCAAATAGGCGCGAGCGCGAGCAGGGTAGGCGTCACCGTCGTCCACCTCATACCGACAACACAAGCGCGCCCTCCTGGGGAATTGCTGGCGCTCACTGGCGATTGCCGGCGCCGGCGAGGGCAATAACCGGAAGGCGGCTGGGCGACGTCGCCAAGCCGCTCGCGGATCTTGTCAAGCGAGGGAACTGCGGCTTCAGCAGGCAGCATCGTTGCTACAGCCAAGTGGCCCAACTGGCTTGGTTCGCATAAATCCAAATTGACAAGCGCCGGCGGCACCAGCGAGTCCAGGCGAAGCGCTGGCCAACCTTGTGACTGACACCGAATACCCCCAGCAGAAACCCACGATTCAGGGGTCTTGCTGGCTCTCACTGGGAGTCGCCAACGCCGGCGACTGCGATAACCGAGGGGCGGATGGGTGACGTCGCAGAGCCGGTGGGCGGGCATGCCCGTTGCTGCGCGGCAACGTTGCTACAGCCAAGTGGGCCATTTGACTTGGTCCGCATAGGTCAAACAGCGGTCCCGGCAGGTCCAGCGACTCGATCGGAGAAGCCACAGCTTGTCGCGTGCCAGCCCAAATCATTGGCGCCTAGCGGCCCTGGAACACACTGGGCGCGACTGAAGCAAGCAGCTGTCCGGCCACAGCCTACTCTTCTGCAGCAAATGGGCCACTAAACCTGGTTCGCATAAGTCAAACCTGAGAACCACCGGCAGGTCCAGCGACTCGAGCTGAGGCGCTCGCCGATCTTCTTCACCATCTTTTCCAGAGCTGGCCAATCGGAGCAACCACAGCTTGTCGGAGCTAGCCCAAGCCATTGCTGAGTAGCGGCTGTGGGACACACTGGGCGCGACTGAAACAGGCGGCTGTGCGGCCACAGCCTACCCTGCCGTTATACGCTTCTGGGACCGTACCGAACGGGCCGACTAGCAAAATGCCAGCCCCGCCGAAGCTCCAGCACGCCGCTCCGCGTCCGCGTGCGTTTTGATCGCCGCAAGGCGTCCCAGCTCAATCCCGCGTGACAAAGTCCTCGGCTTGCCGCCGCAGCCCCTCACCCGCGAGGGCGCGGCCAGGCACTCGCGCGTCGCTATTTCCCACGGGTTTGGGTCGGCCCAGAGGCGCGAACGCCCGGCCGCAGTGCTTTACGCAGTACTGTGGTTGAGTCACGCGAAATATAATTCCAGTAAGGGGCCGGGTTAACAAATTTGTCACCTGCAATAATAGCAGCAATGTTATTGCCAATAAGCGACGAGATTCCCTTAAAAGAGAATGAGATTGATCGACAAATTGACAACGATGGACACATGCATGCTCAAGGCTGGGACTACATAGGGACCTTCCAAGGCCATTCCGTCATTGGCTTTTGTTTGGTGGGAAAAGACCCAACCTCCAGTGATATCTCTGCGCAGGCGACGTAACCCTTGACGACATCGAAGTGAAGGGACTGGAAGGCTTGTTACTGCCTTGCTTTGTTGACGTACAACATATCTCTGGACATTGTGGGGAACACTAACATGCATGGAAGGTGTGCGCATTGCATCATCTGTTGTATATTTTACATCAAAAATTTGCCACTGGTCTTGTTCCATTGCAAATCTCCGGTGCTTGATTATGCACAAGGCTCTGGGTTTTTCCTTTTACGAAAAACGCATAAGTGCCACTACCTGAAGAGAATAGGCAAGTAATGAGCACGGCTAGCATTGCCATGTCAATGATTATATCTTCCTTTGGTCGAACACCACTTGCCATGAATTGTGTTTGCAATTCATCATAGCCACTTGCCCAGGGCCACAAAAGGCCTATGCAGTGCACAGTGTGAACCACCCAACATTAGCTCCTCCACACAATTGGCTTACTGAGCCAAACCCAAGCAACGGAGCCCATTCGAGAGCTGCAGCGGCATTTCCCTTAACTGATAATACAGGATGTCAAAAAGTAGCATTATCCACATGCATTGAAGTATATGGCAGTTACACTGCCGCAATATCAATATAGCTGTGCCATTGGTGATAACGTCACAACCCATCAAGGCTTTAGCTCATTGGACTGCAATCACCTTTTTTGATTCCACACAACCTGCAGCTCATATCTTCTCACAAAGTCTTCCACCCAAGATCTCCATTGTAGTTCATTTGGAGACTCGCCAATTAAGGTGACAAGCCATCGTGCTAAATTGTTCGATGAACAAATCAACTATTTCAAAATCATATTACATGCACACAGTCAACTGGTACATGCCATTAGGATGACATTTAAATGAGTCCCAAGGAGTTGTATAATGGAAGCTGCAATCAGTGGTTCATATCAATGCCAATAGAATGGAAAAGTTGCCTGCAACAACAGCAGCTAAGCCAACATAAGAACAACAACAGCCACCATTTGTCCAGCAATACCCACAATGCATTGCGTTGTATGCAGCCATGATTGACCCACCACCAAAATGCTATCACAAACTCTCGTAGTAAGCATGACACAGGAATTCAACCTGCTCAAGTGCTTTCACAAGCCTGGTGCTTGGCAATTCCTTCCTCTCTTTCCCCTCCTTGTGGTTTATCTTGATTTACTCTCCTGTCCCCTTCCAACCTTTTTCTTGCAACCGCGTTCGCAGAAGAACACAATACTGTCAACAACAACTGCCATGAAGTTCTCAGCATGTCTTTCGGGTGAGGCCTATTTAGTAGCTTACTCTGGTGTGCTTCAAGTATAGTAGAGATAACTTAAGTGTGATGTGAGGTTTAAGTGAGAAATGGGAAGCTCGACTCAGATGTTGTGGGTTCGCCTTCCAAGTAGAAAATTCTCACTTCAGAGTGGTGGGTGCATTACAGTGCAGCCAACGGGAGGGTTGCACTTATCGTTCCTGCAAGTGCAGCGGTGGGTGTCTGCTTCTGCTCAAGCTCACGAGAGGTTTTTCTGACATGGTCGTATGTCTTTGCAATGGCAATGCTGGCCATCGCAGACACAAATGACCTAAAAGAAATGGCTCGCATTCAAATCTACGGATCGCATTGTCATTCCCTCGAGCGCTGTCCCGGGGCATGGAGGAGCTCAGCTCATGTTGTGATGTGGCCAGCTGTCCGCACAGTGACCACGACATAGGGTGCAATCGCCGCTGCCTCAAACGCCGTACATTCAGGACTCCCGGAGCCAGGAGCGATTTTGGTGGCTATTGCAAAGCATCCGGATTGGCCTCCGGCATAGAGGCAGCAGGTGCGCTTGAGCACGACCATGGGCAGGGACGTGAGCCTCTACCAATGCGACCCCACCACGCGTTGTATAGCTATAACGTGTCATTATTATTGAATACGAATCAGATTCCTGGCGGTGCCTAGGGCCAATGCGGTAGTAGCAACAGGTTGTATATGTGCGAAGAACTCCGGGGGCTGTGTAGTGGGTGCAGAGTCACGCGATGATGTCGTGCTTTTATCAGCAATCGCGATAGTGGTGTTGGGTGCAAACGCGATCCTCCGTGCCGTCGCCTAGGGTCCCGACTAAAGCTCTTGGGATTTGGGCCCTGCAGTGCTGAATCAAGAAGAAATATGAGATTTGGCTTGGTAGCTTCGCCAAAATGGTTGGACGGTTGTACGGAAATGGTGGGTCTGGTCATTGTCTTTAGTCGCCCTATTGCTGGGACGAGGATGGTGGCCACAAATTTGCCAAAGTGGTGACCGATGCAGAGAAATCGGCAGCTGTTAGGATAACAATAAAAAGTGCTGCAGCTTGATCAGTGTTGGCGTCGATAGTTTCAACGCCAAAAGCACCGCTGACGCGTGCTGCAATGCTGCTGCGTGACCTGCTGGAGATCCCCATGAAAACGCGCGGTGTTCAAGGCAATTGGAACGCTCTGGAATGAAGCGAGCACGATATTGCCGGCAACAACCGCAGGCAGCATATAGCGAAGTGCGAACCAAGTGACAGCACAAGGGGCGAACATTTGGAGCATGAACGGTGCTCTCTATTTGATGAACACGGCAACTGCTTGTGCTCAAGTCTTGCTTTTCTGACAATCTCACAAGTTTTAATTGGAGTTCAATCGTGTGTAGCTATGGTGGGAATGATACTCACGTGGTTGCGATTGACTCCCTTGCTGGGCTGCGGAGTGCAACGTGAGATAGTGGCACGGCTGTCTGCAGTCGTGCCCACGGCCCCCAGGGCCCACCCATGCTCGTCGCGCACTTGCTTGTGTCCAATCCAAGGGTCTCGGGCGCACCCATGGCAAGCGGCGATGGTGCCAATTCCGGCCAAACAATTCGGCGAAACAACGCTCGAAATTGCCATCTAAGAATGTCTGCGCCGTCCAGCGGCTCTAGCATTCTGCAAAGGCGCTCAGCGATAGCGGGGGGGCGGGATGCGAGGGAGGGGTATGTGCTGCTGGTCGCACCCCTGAACGCCGGCTTTACCTGTCATCCAGCTGGCGGAGCTCGTGTCGGCGGCATTTGGTGGCTCGCGGCGCATGTTACTGCTTTCGCTGCCGCGGGTGAGCGCGGAGTGCGGGGCGCCGGAGCCGTTTGCTTGGGCCCCTGGTGCCGTTCCTTTTGGGGCGGCCAGTGGTAAGCGGGAGCCCCGGATTACAACGTGCTGCGTTCCGTTCGGCTCAACGCAAAATGGCAGACAATTTACGCCATCTTTGCTGAAATGGTGACCGAAGATTAACAGCCTGCAAGCCAGAGAAAGAAAGGAATCATGTAGCTGAAAAGGGGGAAAACAAAGTGCGGAGTGAAGGATAAACATGTGCATCCCATTATTCCAACTTGGGAGACATGTCGAAAGCACGTTTTTTCACTCAGGGCAAACAATTTGGCAAAGGTTGTACTTGGAAGCAAGGATAATGAAGAAAGTGACGCAGTTCCGTTGAGCGATACCCCACAGCACCTGTCTGAGCCGCGGATTACACTCTGAACGCCCCAGAACCCGCTGTGTGACCAAGGGAGGTGACCGATGGACCCGCACACCACGGCCATTCCGTGCTGCAGCATATCCAAGTGTCACAAACTACTAGCACACCTCCCTCCCGCGAGCCGCGAATGGTGACCAAAGCGAACGAAGACGAGCTCCCGTTGGAGTTGAAGTGGCGAAGACGGGTGTGCACCTAGGGATATTTTGCATCGGCCGACCGTGCAAGGGGGACCGAAGATGGCGGCTGAGGGAGGTCATCCGCCGGATGCACTAGTAAAAAACTGGCCAGATGACACAGTCCTGACACGGTTTGCTCAAAATCCAACCGTGTACTTTCGGCAAATGTGGTCCCAAAAGTACACAGTTAGTACACACATTGACACAGTTTTAACCCTGCATCCTAGGAAACCGTGTAGTATACACAGTTGTGTGAGGGTACACGGTTGAAACTGTGTCAATGTGTGTAATAACTGTGTACTTTTGGGACCACATTTGCCGAAAGTACACGGTTGGATTTTGAGCAAACCGTGTCAGGACTGTGTCATCTGGCCAGTTTTTTTCCTAGTGATGGCCTCAGCCCTTGCAGTCGCGGAAGGGTCCATGACGGCCTGATTGGAAAGCCAAGTGGCGGAGGGAGACGGTGAGCAGCGACTGAGCGTGAAACAGGACAGGAGCGGCATGGTTCATGGGAATGCGGCGGCGCGGATGGGAAGCACCAACCCGTCCGAGCTCAAGGAGCGGGCCATGCGCCCTGACGGGACAAGTTCTCCGCCGGCGACCGAGCAGCTTGGTGCACGCTCGGTGGAGATTCGCGCTGCCAGCCTGGACGGGGAAGCGTACATCGAGGCGGTCTTGCATTGGCTGGCGGAGCTCGGAGCAGACGTGGTGCGGATGAAGGGTCCATAGCTAAAGGAAGAGACCGGCGAGGAGGTATTCCTCGTCCGGTTTGATGTACCAATGGTCGCGGGTTTTGAGGCGGATAGCTTGACTGCGGTGTTCGCATTGGTATTGGGAGGAGTTCAGCGGACCGGAAGACACTTGGGCGCAAGCCTTCATACGTCGGATAGTTGGGACGGAGCAAGGGGTGAAGCGCGGGCAGAGTGAGGAGTCCGCGGGGGCTCGCGCAGAGAGAAAACGGGCGCGGACCGCAGTGTGAGAGTGTGGCAGAACCCTGGAGTGTGGTGCTGTGAAGCGGGGTAGTTAGTGTGTTTAGGGGCGGGTCGTGACCGGTGTTAGGGGTACCGGGATCTCGATGTAATTCGTCCGGGGGAATAGAATGGCAGACCGGGAAGAGGGAGAGGCGGAGAGACCCCAGTGCGGGTATAAAGAGTTTGTTGCGGGTCTGAACAGCTACCCTTTGTCGAATTGAGTGCTGTAACGAACACCGGTCAACGGGAAACCTGGTTGCCTCCTTGCTACCGCGGTCGTATGTGGAAATGTTGCCATGGAAAGATGGCGACGACGACTGACTACGCTTGGCGAAAGACGTCAAACACAAAAGACGTCAACCGCACCAGTCGAAGACAATACTTTGAGGACAGAGCAAACGACATGAACTACTAAAACACAGCTGCGCGATGACTACGATGACTACAGGGCTGTCACATCACAGAAATCCACGTGGAAGACCGTCACGACATTGCAAAGTACGGGAAATGCAGCCGCAAGAAGTTCAAGACGACTACGAGGGCCGGGACGACACATAGACGTCATAGGAGCTGGAGTGGACGACTCTCAACACACGATAATGTACTGAAAGCGCCCAGCCACTCGAGGGCCGGGGCCACCAACGCAGCGCCATGGCAAAAGACGTCACCAGGACAACCAGGGGTACGCTCAAAACACAACAAACTACTGGGCCAGGACGCCCACACGCAGTCACAGCAACAACGACTTTGCAACCATGAAAGCCGTCACAGGGACACCACTGAGAGAAGGCTTTGGACAACATAAAGTACTAAAACACAGCACACGGGAGTGGCCACTGCGGCAAAGGCAAGACATGGCAGAAGGCGTCACAGAAGAGTGACAAAAGAGTAACAAAAGAGTTAGGAGTTGTGGCAGAAAGCGCCAGAACGGCGGACGTCGACAGGAGCTTCGAGGACATCTTGGCATGGCGAAAGGCGTCGTGGAAAGGTGGGAAAAAGCGCCAGACGTCACTGGATCAAGGATTACGACAAGGGCTGGAGCAGACAACCGGAAAAACCACTCAAGAAGCACCACATAAGGAACAACATTACAAGTGATTACAGTGCTGCACATACAATGAAATGTACAGTGTTTTGCACCAAGAAAGGCCAAGAAAGTGGAGCGAATACCCTGAAGAACTGCTACCCATCTGCACCCACACTGACGGCAACGGAGATTTCTGAGGATATCCACTGCTCTACACTATTCTACACCACCCAACTGACAGCCACAGACAATCCCAAAATCACTGCACGGCTCCGCCATCAAACGAGGGTGTAAATGATGACTAAATGAAGAGCGCTTTGGGCGCCGAGTCAGCTTGAGAAGGCGCCACCCGTCACCTGCCGTTGCGCCACTTCGGGAGGCATTCTGGCGGCCTGGAAGTGACGTTTTGACGCCTCAGAGAAAGAGACCGACGGCTAAGTATGAGTGAGATGATTGGGGAAGAAACGCACGCCTGAAGAGGCACACCAATGGTGATTAGAAGGGACACTGGAGTGACGAACGAGCGAAACGACGTGAGGCACTTGTCGTTCTGGGAACTGACACTGATTAAATTGGGTTCTAAACTATAGAAAATGTGAAATGGACACTTGATTGACAGCTGAATGATGCCATTTAGTTCTGAACCGTTTGAATGACACTTCGGGGAGACTTAAGCGCAAGCGCGCAGCGGTTTCCTCCTCTCCCACCGTGCGGAGCGGCACTTTGACCTCTTGTCTTTGACCTCTTGTCTTCTCTCTCTCTCTCTCTCTCTCTCTCTCTCTCTCTCTCTCTCTCTCTCTCTCTCTCTCTCTCTCTCTCTCTCTCTCTCTCTCTCTCTCTCTCTCTCTCCCTTTTCTATGGTGCCTTTGAGGCTCGTAGCCCTTTGGGCGCGTGGCCTCCAGGGCGTCGTGGCTTCCAGCCCGGTCAGGGCTGTGGGCCGTTTGGCTTGGAGCCTTCCGAGGGCTCTGGGCTGTCTTTGAGGACTCAGGGCCTCTAAAGCTTTGGAGCCGTGAGGCTTCGGGGCGTTTGACCAGGCTACTGTCCGAGCGACAGCGGGAGACGGTAATCCCTGGGTTCTGACCAGTTTCCAGCGCGGATTCGCTCTGCGCTCGACTTTTGGCGTCAGTTACGGCGTTGGGAGCGGCGCCCACGCAGCTGCGCTTCGAGGCAAGCCTTGTTGTGTTCGTTTTCCACCTTCCCGTTTCACACACAGCGAGTTCAAACTAGTTCAGCGGCTTCCAACGAGCTTTGTGACGACTCGACCACTCCACACGCTCCACCTTCCTCCAAATGCCGGTCCCCTGGGCCCGCCGGCGGTGGCTCGGCTTCGGTCGAGGCAAGAGCTTCCATTCCCAACTGCGCACATCCCCACCACCGGGCATGCGACGGCGGGAGGGGGGGAGGGGGGAGGGAGCGGGGCGGGGGGGCGAACGCATCGAGCTTCCCAGGATCGTTCCTCGGCCTGCCGTGGCAATGGGAGGATCGGCGGTGGTCATTGAATTGTGCAAAAGACATATTTTGCGACGCCAACACATGTCCATGCGCAGCGTGTGTCTAACGTTGGTATTGTGCGACATGCTAGGCAGAAAACACAGCACGTGCATTGTCGCACATTGCACAGAAACACGAGGCACCGTGCTGCGTGCAACAGTGCTCACATGCCCACAGTGGAACGATGTCCAGATTTCGAAATGATTTCCCATTGTCATACGCATGAGAGTTTCATTTTATGCGCATGTCATTTCACTGCGTGCGGTTATCGCCATGTTCAACCTGTCATGCTCGCCCTTCAGCTTGCTTGCATCAGCTAACGGCTCCTGTGTTCCATGCATTGTGTTTCATGCATTGCCTCATCTTTGTGCTACGTAGATTACTGCCAGTCGCTTGCGTGTGTATTCCAGATAAACTAATTCTATGGATAGTCGTAAAACAAGGCACTTAGCGACACGATTCAATGAATCGGTCCCACATTGGTTAACTAGGAATAAATTAGTGAGTTGATTAAGTATTCTTTGATAAATAAACTAACAAATGCACGAATAAGGAAACAACATATGACACGTTAAGGATGCCAGGAAGTCGGATTTTCTTCATCGTTGGCAGAATGTTTTGTGGGATCGCCTTTGGGTGGGCGAACCGTCAATGGGCACGTTTCAATAATCCGAACGCAGGGGAAGTGTGCCCGGCCCTGTGCCTAGTCAGATATGGTGTCAATTACATAATGCAGGAATTGTCGAAGCACCGTTTGGGACAGCCGCATTGCCCCTGTTCGTTCGAGCAATGCAGACGCAGGTGACCCCAGGTCGGAATCGCCAGTCACGGCGTCATCATTCTTGCACCTCGACCCTTTCAGGAACTGGCACCACTTCTCCCTGCACATATCCTTGCGGGAGCACTGGCGACAGGCTGCCAGTCGTGCCAACGCCATCGCAACGTCACCCGTGGCGCAAGCCGGCATGCCACGATCATGCAAGCATTTCGTTACCTTCTTCAGGGCGGGGCTGGTACCAGATGTTTCAGAGTGCCCCACCGCATCGGCCATGATGGTGTACGTGCAATCCGCTCGCAAATCTTCCAAGCCTTTAACGCGATTCGCCGTCAAAAGCCAGTCCTCAACGTCGAGACGTGGATCGCCGGCTCCGAATCCAGCCCGCTGCACAAAATACAGACTGTACCGCACCTCGCTGATCCTTGCGACAGACAGCTGGAACAGATTGGAGTTATCGTATTTGTCACCAAATATTATCAATCGTTTTGGTTCACCAGCCTGCAACAATGACAGCATCAAGTAATGAACAGGAACGTTACTGGCAGTTTTTTGTATGTATAGGTACATATGCATATACTGTAGCATATTACACCCTTCCACGCTTGTGCATAATGTTTGGTCTTTTACACGGAGCAATAGCCAAAATGTAACGGTGCCAGGGGAATGTGAAGGAGCCCCAGCCACAATGTGAGGGTGTTTGGAGTGCTCGCGGTGTGGAGGCCCATGGTGCGGAGGCCCTCAAAATGTAGTATGTCAAAACGATCCAGAGCGAAAATCATAATGAGGAAATTTCAATATGCGGCAGAGTTGAATGTGCTGCAGTTAATGCACACACTTATTTATCTTATTTACTTACCTTATTTATCTTATTTATCATATCCTCTTATTTACTTATTTTTATGTTGTTTGTTTATTCATTCGTTGTCCGTTTTTTCACCTGTTTGTTACTTCTGCCGATTTGATTAGCTTATTTTGTTTGTTCCTTACTTGCTTATTTTGCTTATTTTTCGGTACGTTCAGTTTTATTGACATGCACATTGCAGCAACAGCTGTGACCTCCTTGTAACATTTATATTGCCTTTGTTGCACCGTCAGGAAAAAAAACGTATTGCGACACCAATTGCAATACCATTTTGACACAAAGTGGCGCCATCCCAGTCATTGCCATGGCACAAAAGTGGCTGTGATGCCATCGGTCAGTATCAAATGGTGTCGCGGGTGGCACCGCAAGGACATCGATTTCTAATGGTGTGGATGGAAAAGACACGTGTAACTCCCAGTTCACACTTCAGTCCATGTTCTTGTCGAACCTGCCGTTCATAAATTCCGGCTGCTCCATAGCGCAGACGATTGGCACGAAGGGGAGTCCGCCATTGCGCCGGCAGCCATGCATTGCAGCACATTGGCAACAAACACAGTTTGTCCAGTACTTTAGTAGAGTATCTTCGCACCGTTTCCACCTTCTTCCGTTTCCCGTACGCAAATGCAAGCATCGTCCACAGACACTGAATCATCCAATGGAATGGCCTGTTTGCCACCAGTAGCAGTGTTCGGGTCATTCTTCAAGTCGATCGCCACCTTGCGGAAGAAGCGGGACTGCATGGATAGTACGCCATTATTCACTGGTAGCTGCACTTCCTGGACCGTCAGAACTGCGTCACTGATGTCTTCCAGGTCTATACCCTCTTCTGGAATGTACTTCAAAGGCTGCGGGGCTGGGAGGGCTGCAACCTTGGGCCCTGAACCAAGTCTTCCTTGATGATGCATCTTCAAGATGGCGTTGGGGGCTGCCACTGAACCCGATACAAACACATCGAAATCGAGATCTCATTGCACGATTTCTGTTTTCAACTCTGTTTCAGAGATGCAATGCAGCTGTCAGTATGCTCTGTATGCGTACAGATGAATGTGCATCACCCCGAATGAACCTAAAATAATCAAATACACATTGCGGTACAGACGTCTGGCACTTCTATTCCACAGGATCAGTCCAGCGTACCAGAGGTACTGTTCAATATGGGTGTGGCATGCCCATGGGCCATGCTCACATTGCAAAATTCTTATTCCTTCCTCACTAGCTTTACTGGCGCGTACGACATTCTGTGGGAGGTTTTCCAGGGGGCGAGGTTTTATAAGGGGCCGCAGACATTGCGACACACCTACAGATGGTGTCTATCACAATTCCATCATTAGTACGGGAATTCATGATGGAAACGTTAGCGTTAGCCCACACCGGCGCGGCTCAGCTGGTGGCTTTCTGTGGTGCCCGTCTCGCGCACAGTCCGGCCGTGGCCACACGCGAAGTCCAGAATTGTTTGCTTCCGAAGCGTCCACCGGAGTCCACCGCGGAAGACCAAGAGCGCGAATTCATTCCCTGCGCACATAGTCAAACCGCACATAGTCAAACTGGAGATCGTGCGACCGTGCCAATAATGATCGAAACGACGATATTGATTATCTCGGTCGCGTTTACGACGAATTCTTGTTCGGCTGTGCGCCCTGGACGTCTCTCTCTGTCTAATTCACTGTCCCATCCCTGCCCGTAGTGCATTCCCATCGGCCCACAATTTTTTTAACGCCCGTGTGGGGTGTTGAAATGGGGCCATGTGCATGGAGGAAACACGGTTGGGCCTGGGCTGCTAATGCGTGGCGCGCATTTTGCGCACAGCTGCCAGCAATTACGGACTTTGAATACGTGCGTTCGTAACGCGGTATGCAACAGTGGGTAGAGCCGACTCGAATTGAACCTGTACGAGGTATGACTGCCAGTGGTTTGAACCAAGCGAAACGCTTAACTTTGCGCATCTTTGAGGGAGACACTGTGACCTGAGCGGCGTGATAACTGTCGGGTCTTTGTCTAATTTAGATACACGAGAAGCTGGCAAAACACTCGTGGTAGCGGTACCCCTCACGGAGTCGAAGCGCGTTGTTCCGAATCTTGTTGCTGTAGTCTCAGCACTCGCAGACATGCCCTCGTCGAACATGCCTATTTTGAATGCTCCTCCCATTGCAGAGGGGGCGCATCCACACCCCCGTCTGAAAGCGTTCAAGGGCCAAGGGAAAAACTGGCGCCATCGTCAATGGCACGGTGGGGAAAGTCGTCATATTTTCGGAGACCTTCAAGATCCACTGGGCATCTATCCTTCCCTGAGCATTTATGATCGCTAGGTATCAGTTATTCTTTTTGCAGCACCGGCCGCAAGGCGACCCGGCTGTGCAACCAGGGCTAAGGATGCGAGTTTCGTTGACTCCAGCGTCACGCAACTGGTGAGGTGAAGGAGGCAACTTCAACTTACCCTAAAGGCGTAGTTTTGAGAAAGGTGTTTGTTAAGAAATGCTTCGCTTTCTCAAAATAGCCTTACATCCATCAGTAGACCTTGCACCGTCGCGCTCTATTGACGGTCAAAACACAAGTCCGCGATGTGTTGCACTGGACTTCATTTTGTGATATTCACCCGGCAGGAATCGGTGCAGATTCACCTCACCAGCAATTCAACGGGAACATTATCTTGATAGGCGAACAGAAAGGCTGCCTGACAGACGCTGTTGTTCACCCATTTTAATTCAAACTTTGAAATCGGTTGCCACAGATGCCCGACACCTTCATTTCAGTACATGAAGGTAATGGAGATCATCAAGAATAGTTTCGGGTTCGTCTTGCCTAAGTTTCAGGTTTCTCAGACTGCATAACCTTCGCGACTTATGAATCGTATTCAGAGATACGGTGCAGCGCATAGTCTTTTCGATGGCATGTATTCGCAGACTTTGAGTCGCGCTACTCAATGTGGGCCGTTGGCATAAACACTGTATGCAACAAGGCCAAACGTGAATATATTGGAATGCAGAAGTGTGGCATATTGCTTCAAATCACCACTGCCACGGTTCCTCTGATGAACATCGCGATTCCCCTCACTGAACATTTGCATCCGCGATTACAAAGACATTAAACATGTCCGTACAGCTCCAACAAGCTGTATCGACCAATTGCACACAGTGTATTTTAAATCGCTGTTGTTCATCGATTACCATGGAGTCCGGCATTGCTGCAGAGCACAAAATTCAACGGCCATACCGCCCCACCCCACACCACCACCGCCATCCGCGTAATCCACCCTGATTCACAGTTGTCAGGAACAATTGGACTGTACACAGGATCTTGTATTGCAAAGCTTCCACCCACAATCTGACGACCAAACTCCTCATTTTGAATTGAGGGAAAATGACTGTCACTAGGAAACGTTTCCTGGCAAAGACACAGTTCTATGCACAAAACACCCTTGTATTATCGCATCAGTTCATCTCGATATCCTTGGATACTGCCACACGCCTCAATCCAGAGAGGAGCTTCCCGGCCTTCTCGACAGCCTTTGCCTTCAAGTGGCCTCTCAGAAATTTGATCTTCATTGCCGCAGTTGTATTTTCATCGACGGCCATGCCTGCATCCATCAAGAACTGGTTGACTCCCTTGTTCAGCTCAAAGAAGAGTCCCAGAAGCAGATACGTCAACTGGGCAGCCATGGCAAGAATGAATACGACTGACACCAGGACTCTGCCAGCATTGGACGTGTTGGAGTCCACGAAAATAAGGGCCGTGAAGAAAGCAAAGATGGAGCAGGCAAGGGATGTGCCTTCCATCCAGTCGAGGCCTGGCCCTTCGTCGATGAATGGCTTCTTCACCAAGTGGGCAACGAGGGACGTGACGAGCACTGCCTGCCCCAGAGTCGCTTGAAGGCTGCTGCCAAGTGAGATGGTGAAGACCGTGATTGCAGCCAACGACGCCTTTCGCAGCATGATAGTGACCTCCCAGTACTTGCAGCCGTCTTCGTAGGATTGGTACAGAAAACCGTATGTTCTTAGTACCAAGTCGTCTTCGAGGTGGCTCTTCCGCCATATCAATGTCAGCAATAGCCAAACTGGCATGCCAACAACCACTGCCAGCAGCACAGGGACGCCGAAAACGCCAACGAGCACTGCGTGGTCGTCCTTGTAACACTCAACGCTCGTGTCCTCCGTCCAGTACTTCGATGTGGCAATTTCATTTTCATTGAATGGGCCAGGTTCGCTGCTGTCGGCATGTGTGCAGTTGAATATCTTCAGCAGGTTGTGTGACAACTCGATGTAGGAAACGTAGAACACGGAAAGGACGGCAACCTTGAGGGTGAGCACCGTTTCTACCCATTCCTTTTTCTTCACGGCCCCATGGACGGCAAAAATGGTGACCATGGCAAATGCTGAGAAGAATGGAGAGACAATGTTCCAGATGCTTGCTGCTATGGACCGACGAATGGAGCCATTCGCAGGGAATGCACATTCAAGGGAAAAAAGCCCTTCGCTTCCGGAAGCCGCGATATCTGCAAAGCCACCAATTCAGAAAGTTGGCTTGAAACACAGTGAACCAGTGGCACCGTTTCCTGGCATTGATGTGTCACTTGCACATTCAGTTGCATCAGAAGAGGGTGAACGTTTGATTCCATCGAATTCATTGCACACAATTCACCCCAGTGGAAGATGTTGTGATGGTCCAAACATGTGCGTAGTAGCACTTGCTAGCATTTCAACTTCAATTACTGCATTTCAAATATTCAAATTCTTTTCCCTTGCTGTCTTGATGTAGGTACATGTGTTCAGTCGTGCTTTTCAATAGCTATACCTTTGTTCATTGAGTAAATCGCATCCCTATTCACAGCTGCCATTGAACACTTAGTTTTTGGTTTAAAATATTCAATTTCAACAATTACGTGAGGGTTTGTATTGGTGCACCATACAAATTCACAACAAGGCGTACATGCTAGTGTGCGGCCTACTTGTATCAGTTGCATTTTTTTCTGTTTTTGGTAGAAGCCATTGGCTTTGAGGAAAGTGCAGATACTCCATGTCAAGGATTTACTCACTGTGGCAGGAATAGTACGATTGAATAGTTGAACTCGAATTAAATTCTACTGACCAAGCCTACCTGCTGCTCCTAATGTCGCAGACACAGAATCCGTCCATTTTGCATTGATTGAGATGGCGATCCCCGTCACTTGGAGGAAATTGATCAGAATCTGAAAACAACAGAAGCACTGAATGAGATAGAATGCCATTTAAATTTGCAACAGGATGCACTACTATCAAAACAGACAGACTATGGGCACATGTCCATCAGAACCCTAAAATGTTCTGAGAAATATTGGACAGATGATAATGTGATTTTGACACAGAATTCTACTCTCCAACAAAGCTGACATTGCATCGGCACTTTTCAAACTGGTACGTGCTTTGTAGAAAGCACCACAGGCATACAGTAAGCCTACAAGAGAAGAGTCTGCAGGAGCGTAGTTGCTCCATTGTATCATACACTTCCATAGATTCCAATGCACGTGTACCAAATATGTTGCCTACCTTGAAAATATCTGATTCGTAGCTTCTCTCCTCAGGTGGACGGGTGTCCTCTCCCTGACAGACTTTGTGCGAGCCCAGAAGTTCTTGCGATGTCAAATTCTCCAACCTTTCCGAAATTTCTGACTGATCCATGGCCTGCAGAGAACTGCCAATGTCTTTGCCAGTTTTGCCTTCCCGCGAAGTGCTTGCAACCGATGTTGATGGCTTGGAAGTCCCACTATTGGCGGCCCTTTTCCTCCACTTGTCTCTTTTCTTGGTCATGGACAGAGCCTGATATGCCAGGAGGGCTGCAAGACCAATGTTCCAAGCAGATGCAATACAAGCAAATGTGACATCGCGTATACCGCCACCACATTTGATGCACTCCCCGGATCTTGACTTGCCATACGCATCATCGCATGAGCCACAGAGCACGCCTTGATAGCCCTGCACACAAAAAAAATGGTGTCAAAAATAGTGTGATTCAAGGACCGGCTGCTTTCTACAATGTTACTAAAATGGAAATTCAATATTTGATGCGCTCATTGATCCAGACTCCCACGCATTTTCTGCACCATCCCATGTGATGCTCGCTAAAATATACCAGAAATTTCTGAAATCACTCCTGACAGAATCACAGTGGATCATAGCTTTCCCTGCCTTTGGCCCTCCAGGCATCTGTTGCAATTGCACTTGCAAAGCATCCTAAAGCCATGCACTGGAACAAAGACAAATGTGGCTAGCACTTCAAGGGCAGCTCCATTAGTTAAATTAAAGTTATGTTTGCTGAACAACTCTTGCACGCAAATAACTGTTCTCGGATTTCAAACTATGCATTGCATCAGCACGAGCATGAACATTGTCCTACCTTGTAGCATTGTGGGTACCCTGAGGTTCATGTGTATATGTATCTGTCGTGTGTGCCAAATTGGAAGCCTTCTACAGCCATTGCTAATCACCAGAATCGCATCAACCTTACTGACCCCCAATTGTCGACCTGTCGATCCCTCAAGATAGCGCAGCAGCCCCGTTTAGGGTAGCATTCGCGTGTACTTTGCGCTATGATGGACAAATAGGTAATCGTTGGTAACTTGCAATTTTTTTGCAGTTAACGCAGCTTTGCATTACAGTTTTAAAACTGGCAGCTTAAAACCCACCCAGCCCCCACCCACACATCCACCCATCACCACCACTTTCTTCCGAGCGAGTGCCAAAGCTGCACTCCAAGGCGCACACCCAAAGGATGCCTAGCCATTTTGGTAACGCGGAAGGTCGCGGCGATCGGGCAGTGGGGTCGTTCGCCCCAAGTTTGACCTTACCCCGCCCCCCTTCCTCAAACCCCAACCCCATTCGCTTCCATTCAGCCAGGAAGGAGCCACTCCAGAGTGCTGCAGTGAGGGCGCCAAGCGTCTTGGAAGTGAGAGGTAACGGCGATCGGCCTCTTGGGCCAATCGCTGCTGACTCAAATTTTCAAAATTTGCCCCCCCCAAACCCCCACCCCACCCCCACCCCACACCCCACACCCCACACCCCTTCCCCTGTGCCCTAACGCCATTCGTTTTCAGTCCACGGCCATGGAGACGCCACGAGGCGCTCCAAGGGGGCCGCTCAGCCTGCCTGAGTTGAAATATCGCGGCGATTGACCGGTCGGGCTGATCGCCAGGAACAGAATTTTCAAATTTGAGCATGGCCCAGGCCCCTCCATCGCACCCCACTCCTCCTCCTCAACGCGACTCAAGCCGAGGCCATAGGTGATGGCAGTCGCCGCCGCCGGCCGCTCGCTGCAATGCAGCCAAGTTTGCGCTGCCTGGCGCACCACCGCCCCTGCCAGTTTGTGGTCAAAGGCATGCACACCGCCTGTCCCGGAGCCCCTGCCCTCGATGTAACGCTGCCGCCATAACGAATGCGTGCGTGATACAAAAAAGGGACCACACGCACACGGCGCATGGTACCAGAGGTGTCCCGGGACCCCGCCCCCTTAGTCATGCCTAAGCCCAGGCCAGCAGCAGCGTGCGCCGCTGGAGGAAACCCGGGTGAAGCCGGCGAAAGGCTGGTTGGCGCCCACGCCGCGCCGCACCCGTGCCCCACGCGCTGGTGCAGGAAGCCCGGGGATGGGCGTGAGTGTGCGGTCGGCGTCCATGCCGCACGCTGCACGAGGCGCAGGGAAGCCCGGGGATGGGCATGAGTGTGCGGTCGGCGTCCATGCCGCACGCTGCACGAGGCGCAGGGAAGCCCGGGGAGGGGCGGCGTGTTGCCCGTCCGTGCGGCGTGCCACTCAGGTGTGGTGCACAGCGCCACAAACCCCGGGGAGGGGGCGGTGTGCGTCCGTGGTGGTCGGCCAAAATCGCGATTTTGCTCTATGAAACTCCGCTCGCTTTGCTCGCTGGCAATTACACGAAAATGTAATCTAAGGACCTCCTCCGCGATTAGTAACGGCAAAAGGACCCTTTTCCAGTAGGAACCAATGTAGGGTCTTGAGACAGGAAAAGGAAAAAACATAATTGTTCGATGAGCGCTCAAAGTCCTGGCGGGGAAGTCCTAAGCATCAAGAGAGAGAATATGTCATGAAGGAGAAAAGGTTCGTCAAGTAATGTTCCAGATGCCCTAAGAGTCCCAAATCGGAATGTACTGAGAAGTTTGCAGGTACTGCCACAGGATACTTGCCTGACTGAGTGCTGACTCTCAATATTGAAAATAATATTTCTGCTAAAAAGGGAAATTTTTGACAGCAATTGTATCTATGCTCAGATAGATATGTTTCTCAATGCTTGTACCCAGAAGCCATGCTCATCAGATCTCACAATGTTGCAACATAAACCATTGGAATTAAAATGCTCTGTGCTGTTTGTTGAAAAGTATCGTTGGAAGTATCGTGAGTTGTAAGATTGAATTGTAGAGTGCATTGCAACAGGTAATGCAAGCGGAATGTGGACCTTGGTGGTGTCAAAAACCCAGCCGTACCTTAGAGCATTGCGGGTACTCTGTTTCATTCTCATATGTTAAACTCCTGTTGAGCCTGTGCACTCCACTCGCCCTTGCCTCCAAGTCCCTGCTCCTACTCTCGTTCCTGCATGCTTCTTCCAATATGCAGGGATGCATCTGGGTTGACTTTGATGTTGAGTGCCAGAATCCATCATCTGGTGTGATGGTTGAAGGTGTGCATCTTGCATTGTCAGGGCATTTTGTGCAACTCTTTGATGGATCAAAGCTGAAAAGGTTCACATCACAGACCTTGCACATATCGCCTGCCGTGTTCGTGACCTCTCCAGGTTGGCATTGGCGGACTTCCACTTGCACCATTATGTCATCAATGATCGCTGGGTTGAACAACAGCAACAAAAAGTGTGTTTTCCCCACTTCTGCCACCATTTTCATGTCAGTAAGGACTGTCCTTGGCTCGGACACGTTGTAGAATAACTGCCCAGACAAGGAAAATCTTGTTGCATCTTGTTCAATCATGGGTTGGACCAGGAGCTGCATGTTTGGCTGGCCAAATGCAGGTTTGTCAAACAGATCAAAAAGCTCAACCACAATCTCTGCCAGACTTCCACCACTGGAGTGATTGGTGATGAGAGGAGCATTGTCTTCCAGAGTGCAGCTTTTGGTAATTTGATTGCAGATGCTGACATTGACCGCAGTTGTTGCTGCCACATCACCTCCTTCCATCTCATTTGCAACATTCCCTTGCCATGCAGTGCTGCAGGGAGTGGGATTGCCCAAGATACCATCTTGGCTGGGCAGAGTAATACTTTTGACTCCTGGTCGAATCTCAAAAGATGTGATGTCGAGTTCTTCATCTACAGCCAGATCCTCTGTGCAAGAAATAGCCAGTGCACGTGGAGCACTGGTGAAGATTGCCCCACCACTGAGTTCAGCTTTGTTGTCAGTAAATACAGAATTGGCGATGGCCAAGAAGCTGGAGCTGGCTTTCCCATCATCATCAAAGTGGTGCAGTCCCCCTGGGAAACAGAAAGTAAAGTGAAAGTTAAAATCACATGGAAATTTTCTGAAAAGGTAAGATTTGATGCAATGTTATGCGCATGGATTCATTGATGCAGTGCCAAATAGTGCTGCAGCAAGACCAGTCCGTTGATGTTGATGCAAAATTGGCACCTGCATCAACACTTGTGTGGATGTTGACATATGGTAGTTGCTGAAGCACTGATTTGGTTGGCATCTGATGTTGCAGCCACATCATTGTGTCAATGTACGACTTTGCCTAAATGCGCATTTCTGCTTTTGGAGCTCATCAGCAGGAGAGTAATATTCACAAGATTGCTGGGCAATCTTTGGCTGATGGCAGGCGAATCAGCATCAACTATTGGAAGATGACCATGCTTGCACAGCACTGAAGCTCTATCTTTTCAATGCACAAAGCATCTCTCAGTGCGAGGGCAGAATCAGGGAGGGCTGTATCATTGTTTGAAAATTTCAATGGAGCATTGGAAATCGATTCCGGACATATATCTGCTTGGCTTCCACGCCCATCATCGCCTACCAGGTGCACGGGCTGTGTTTTGTCATTTTGCGACAAATGTAATCCATGGATTTTGATGATTGGTGCGCTGCTTGGCGAAATTCATGCTACAACACCGGTGCTTCTGCAAGCATTTGCAACATGCACTGCAGAGACAAATTTCAGCAACGGGGTTGAAACCTCAGACTTTTGCATGTCGTTATACAGTTTGCAAACACAATGGCTTTTGCATTCCCTTCCATCTGCCCTGAATTGGTGGCTTGATATGCCACAAGATCCCTTTCATTGTGGCTTCTATATAGAAATCATCTAGCAAATCATAATCGATTCAGTTCTAAGAGTGTCTTACGTCAGGTGGGACTCACCAGTGACTTCGTACATGGGCTGCTAGTGTTCAAATGTGCACCATCACCACTGTCCCGCCTATTGTGCTTTAAGAAATTTAGCTGCTCTGCACATATTGTGAATATATAATACTGATCTATATTGGGCCATCTTATCTCATGTTTTCCCTTTCCAATTTCTCACATTATTTGACAAAACCGTGGTGGTCACTGCATATTGAGATGGTATTGCATTCAGATCAATAACACCCTGTCTGCGCAGCATTTAATCAGGAACAAATGTATGGCATTGCATTGCGTACGGTCACAAATTTGCCTGATGCAGGTTCATGACAGGTTTTCCATACCTCCAACTCGAGCATTATTCCTGCTGAAGCTGCATCTCTCTAACCGAGCAGCCAGTGCAAACTTAAATGACATCCCCGATGAAATGAAACTGCGAATTCCGCCACCTTCATCAGCAGCAGCATTTGCTGTGAAATTTGCCATGATGATGTCGACAATTGAGTCGATGGAAGCAATGGCTCCCCCTCTCCCAGCCCAGTTATCTTCGAAGGTCACATTGCGTCCATGAAAAGCTGATTGGTCACTCAGGTGCAATGCACCCCCATCGCCAGCAGATCTAGGAGATGAGAGAAAACCATTACTGGCAAATGTGCAATTTTGGCAGCCCACCCGCCCACGCCGCACTGCCCATGCCCCACCAGAATCCGACCCAGTGTTGTTGGAGAACGCAGTGTTCTCAAAAAACACATCATCCTCGTTGTTGTTTCTGCCATCTGGAGCTATCATCGACACTTTCCGAGGGGAAATTCCCACCTTTGTCAAAGAAGAGGTCCCTGAGCTGACACTAACGTACAGTGCACCACCAGAAACAGCTTTGTTGTTGTGGAACACCAAGCCTGTACCGTTGGCGTACCATTCAGGAGAAGCAAAGAGACGAGGGTCTGTGTCCCCGTTTGACAAAAAATTAAGTGCGCCACCCTCTCCACCAATGTTTCCAAAAAAATTAACTTCTTTCATGGACAGCCTGGCGGCGAGAAAAGCAGCCACTGCACCGCCATTTCCTGCTTCATTTTCGGCGAAAACGACAGATTCCATGCTGCAAGAACACCTCCCTTTCAACGACAGAAATTCATCTTCAGTGACGCTCCTTGAATCTCCCAGAAAAAGGGCCCCACCCCACCCCCCGGTCCTCCCTTTCACCAGACCAGATTCTGTACCACTGATAAGGGCCCGATTTCGGGTGAAGTTCGTCGTGTGAATGGTCAGAAAAGATGTCTCTGCTCTCTCACTTGGATTCTGCGTATTCGGGAAACAAAGGTGTCAAGGTGATATTCCAGCACACAAGAACATATTGCAACCGTGTGCCAGGTCCTACCACGTATGCAGGAGATGCGAATTAACTATTGGAATTTGCTGCATGGTGATGCGTATATTCCAAGGAGAAACCGTCTGCCAACAGAATGCAATGCAGTTCATTGCGTATTCTAAAGCAGGCAGAAGAACGCTTCATGGGTGCTAAGAATGTCCAACTTACCGCAATGTGAATGGCACCTCCAGTCCAACCCATGGAAATACCACCAGCAACATTTTCTGTAAAACTGCTGCCCAAAACGTCCACGGTGGAATTTGACATCTAAGGCAACAAGAAATTTTATGTTAATTGTTGATTGCGTA
Source organism: Ostreobium quekettii (assembly GCA_905146915.1). NCBI lineage: Eukaryota > Viridiplantae > Chlorophyta > Ulvophyceae > Bryopsidales > Ostreobiaceae > Ostreobium > Ostreobium quekettii. The sequence goes on along the minus strand of CAJHUC010001285.1, from coordinate 12,255 downwards.
CTGCAGACCGACAATGCAAACATCTACAATGTTTGAAAAAGGACAGATTGCATCACATCCACATGGGCGCGTTCACGCAGATCTCGCATTTTCAGACTTGTAACGGAAACAAGAGGCGGGTCATAGTTTTAGCGCATGCCTGAAATATTTCCATAAGCCCTAGCTGCAGAGTTTAGTCATCCTTAACAAAACGTGTTGAGGAATATGCTTGCGGTCTTCAGAATTATTGGACAGTAGCAACTGCAAGGCACTGCATGGCATTGCGATGCCCAGAAATACGAAGATTTCTGAACGAGTCTTCAGAAACTGCCCCACAACCTACAATTCAGCGGTGATCCAATTGGTATGGAAACTGCATTTCCTTGAACTTCTACCATCAAGACACACATGCTACACATTGACATCCCCTTGAAGAGGAATAAATTTCTCTAGATTCCCAGATGTTTATTACAATGTGGAACAGCCTGCAGGATCACACAATGAGGTCATGCCCTTCTCTGGGGTGGACAATCCGGGGATCCGCTGAGTTGCACTTGGAACGACGATGAGCCAGTGCTTACACGGTTATCGAAGAATGGGTGCTCCCTCTTCTGGCGAGTTTTAGCAAAGTACGGCATTCAATTTTTTGCCCGATCATGGCACCCCTGTGATCCGTGCCAAAACGGTTGTAAGCAGGGATTAGGAATTTTCCCTTGTGACAGCGTCTCCAGATCTGGCGGAGCCCCAAAGAACATTTGCTCCCACCCAAAGACGCAAATGCGTGTGCACCTGATGGGAGACGGTTTAGGCACACAATCCCAATATTTTGAGTGCCAGTTGTGCCACAGCCACTGTATCTTGTGTAAGGGATACCTGCATTCAATTGAATTCACATTTGTAGCCAATATCTACATGGATAAGCACACAATGCCCTCCATTTCCATAGCAATGAGTGGCTGTTTGTGACGTCCAAGAGCACCCCCGTTGCAAGAGAGAGAGTTTCGGTGTCAGGCAGGCAATCTGGTGATCAGAGCTGAGGAAGTCTGTATGAAGTTCTTTCCCCGATTGCCATGGAGTTTGGCGATTCCGTGGTAATTTGCGGCACGTTTGGAAAACTTCCATCGCAAAAGCATGTATACTGTCGACAAAGAAGTCAATCCTTGTGTGAAGGGCGCCAAGCATGGAAGATGCCCTGATGCATGTGTGTGGATGCCGATGCAATTGTTTGGATGACGCAAGGTCCCTCGCCAACACAGACCATCACGCACTCGTCGCTGACTCTGGGTATGACGTATGGCTTATCCAATCTTCGGTGGCAAGATCGACACTGGTCAAAACTGTAACGCAGCTGCATTTCAGCCTGGAGTTGCAACCCATGGCATCAGAAAACCAGCTGCTCGCTCTCAAAACGATCCTCTTCTGCATGCAACTCGCTTTGCACTTTTTCAGGAGGATAATTTCCTTTGGATGTAAAAAAATGGGAAACGTGCAGGTGCTCCTGTGCTGACTTTGTGTGACATAAACCTTTTCTTCAAGCTTTTATGTCACTGTGCAAAAGCGCATCTCAACGAGTCACAATGCTTTGATGTTCGAGTTCCACAGACATTACTGGCATAAGATGTCCAACAAGGCCAGTAAGTTCGACCAAAATTTCTTGGGTTGTTGCAAGTTCAAGTAAGTGTAAAATATCTGCAGTGTTTTGAGCGGCACTAATCGATGGCTTACTTGAATCCCAAACTGCGAGCATGCGTGGGACAGTTAATGAAATATTCGAGAAAATTCGGGTGAGGAGATGAGCTGAAAGCATTTCCTGCAGCCATGCTTCAAGGGATGGTGAATGAATCCCGTGCAAAATGTGGAGATTGGGATTCCGAAAGTTTTCGAAGGATCGCATTTTCTATTTGTTTATTTCAGAAAGTTGCTTGGGGAATCACTGGGCCATGGTTGCAATATGGTGCATCCTGGGTCTGGGCAAATACAGCAGTGGGGAAGGACAGGGTGCCTGAGAGCAAGCGGACACGGGTAATTTGACAATGCTCTAACAGTTTTCCCAAACAGTGATAATGACTATGTATATTATTACTATATATAGGCTAGAATCGTATTCACCGGCCAGGAATTCTGAACATGCCAAAAGGTTGATGGATGGAATTGATGCTACAGAGTTGCGACGAGAAAATGATGAGCAACAAGACTTCAAAACGAAATTTGTGATATCCCGGAAATTGGATTAAAGAATATTTATACACGTCCGCTCCATTCCCCAAAACAATGTTCATAAGGATAGACGGCCTAAGAGTTGAAGCACCGGTCGAGGAAAGAAGACAGTGACAGGTGAAAACGAACCACTCTTAAAAGTCCAGATAAGAGTTGATGCGGGGCACGAGTTTTGCCTACGACCCCATATAAGAGATCTAATATATGACAGGCGAATCAGACCGTAGTTGCAACAAACCTTGCTCCTAAACAAGCCGTCCTGTTGGCTGTGAGTGTCAACAAAGTGATAGTAAAGAACCCCTTTCACAGATGGACAACACTCTGTTGAGGCGTTGGAGAGAGCATGTTTCCTGTGGCCCTATCTAGATATTGTGCGCTTGCCTGAATAGAAATCCGCCACAGCTTGAGATTGGATCTGCATTGCCAAATACCTGGATTCCGTGCACTACTGATCATGAGGGCGCTGACTGTGATGGGCTCACTGTTGCGGGAATTTGTGTTGTTATACTACTGGCTACGGAGCGGTGGCCTGCGTCAACATTTACTTACTTATAATGGATGTACGCTTAATTGCATTATTTGAGGCAGGATACAACACAGACTGGGTGCCACAAGCCCGTCGACAAACTTGTCGAGTTTTGGCAGGCTTTGTGCCATTCGCTCTACGTTTTCTCGTGCAATGAATAGAGCGTTTGTGTACTCAGTTGTAGGCCGCAAGCAACTTTGTATTGGGATATTGGTCATATTTTTTTCAGTGACTGGAAGAAAATCTCGCGACAGAGGCGCCAAAATGACGTGAATGGCCCTGAGAAGCCTCAATGTGGTAACTCCCGGAGCTGCCACATTTATAATCAATTTGTATCAGACGGTGGAGGTGTCCTCTTTCTTCCAAAATTCTCGCCGTGACTTTAGTCCGCAAATGCGCTTTTCTTCTGAATTCAGCTGAGCCGTTGATTCCCATTCATCAATGACAACTAGATTGTCACCCGACAAGTGTAGTTGGGATTGATGACTGAGCTGTGTGGACATGAAGCAGCCAATTGTGCAATGCAAACGGCACATGTGCGCTTTGCATGTGTGCATTGTCGCTTCCATTCTCCTGACAGAACGGAGGGTGCAGATGGCCATTCTTTGCTGCAAATTGGCGCTTCCACGCCGCGCAGTCAGGGGTGCTGTTTGGACTGGGTGAGTCAAGCCGCAACATTTTGAGAGCACGGCTGATATGTTCAGGTTGTAATCATACTACGTGTTGCTGTTTGCTGGCCTGCACGAAATTTGGTCATTCGCATTTTAGATTATGGACATAGCTTGGGATAAGCTGAATATGTGAATGACCAAATATGGTAGTGTACTTTTGCTATGCGTACATTGATAGGTGTGCCTGCTATTGGAATGAAAAATTTCAACACACACCAAAACAATTGCTATACATTGCACCAACTCTCTGACTGCCTGTAATTTACTTTGTGACAAATTGTTTCCATGTGCCGGAAAAAGGAGGCGAAATGACTCAATGCTTTGGTCGAACACAAATTTCCAGTCCACTATATTCAAGACTGTAAGCTAGCAATGAACAATACAGGTGCGAATGTATGATTTGGCACGCGCAAAGAACAAACTACTTCCGGTTCCAAAATCTTTTCCTCCATTCAACATTGGTACAACATTGCAAGATCGGCTGAGCTAGTCAAACTGTCACCAGATTGGGATTCCTTTGTCTATTTTTGGGTAAGTTTGGATCCTGACCACCTCAGTAATTTTAATATGCCATGGAATGCAAAGGCTTGTGGAAAATCTCCCTGACTGCTTACGCCAGAGCCTTGATTCCCTTCTCTTTGTCCTCGCCTTATCCTGGCATATCCCAATTTACTGTTTTCCCAAAACTCTTGAAGAATCTTGCTGCAGGAAAGAAATTGGCATTACCAAAGTATTTCAAAAATTTTGCCATCACAGATTTCATACTCTTTATGGACCATGCCTTCTGCCATGCATAGTTGTGCTTCCAAAACATTCAATTTTTAGATATTGGCCATGTTGGATTAAATTTAAATCACGTTTTCTGCTGGCAGCACTACGCTCAATTTTGCAGACATATGCACAAGCGTATTGCACATTCTTTGTGCCTACCCAAACACCGAATCGCACATCTCTCCTAGGGTATTTCAGTTCAATCTATTTATGCGGAAGGGCAACACAAGCTTGCGTAGTTCGGATCAGGTCCCAGACACACAAAAAATATTGTCAAAACTCCTTTGGCATGTCGTAACAACGAAAATCTTGGTTGCCACCCTTCAGAGGGCAATGGATATTTATCATTACGGCACACATCAAAGATCCCGTAGCCAACTTTCTGACTCGCACGTTTTGGCAGTCGCTTGGGCCAATAAGGTAAGGGACCAGGATTTCGAAACAGAGGTGGTGTGGCAAAAATAGGAGTTTGCCTTGATATTGCATATACAAACACGTCAGTTGTGAATTCTCTACCTACTGAAGCTAACTTACAGAGCCAGAAGCTATAGCCCCTCCCCACTGCCAGGCAGTGTTGTTGGTGAAGTTGCATGCAGTAGCAGACAGCCATGATCCCTGTGTTCGCAACCATGAAAGCACTTATTAATTGACAATAGTAGCTTCTCAAGAGCCCAAATAAATGTGTTACTCTATGATATATGCTGCGGGCGCAAGTCCACTGCATTGAATGCGATTCACGCAACTTGCCTTCAAGCTGCATGTAGTTGAATGCATTTATAGTCTCTACAATTTGACAGCAATACGGATGATTCAGGTGTAAAACGATACCTCCTCCATCCCAAAGTAATCGTTGTCAATGATTTGGGGCGTTGCTTTTCATTGTGTACATTAATTTTCATTTCAATTTCACCCAAGTGTACTATGGAGTATACTAGCAAATTTTCAATGCAATCCATTTAGTATTGAGGATTTGGCAGTACTTCATATCAAGCGTTTTTTAAGTAAAACTCGATGCTAAGGGTCAAAGTTGACAAATGTTTGTCTTTCGCCCAACGTTCAAAGATGCTGTGTCTCATTTTCGCACTTCAAAGTGTTTTGGAACCCAATCTTTACGAATTTTGACCTGCTTTGCAATTTCGAGGACGTCTTTCCAAAGAATTTTGTCCTCAACTTGGATGACATTTAGACTTGGACAGGCGAAGTAAGCTGCAGAGTCATCTAGAAACAGAATTGATTGCAAAATATGCCAAACATTCCTTCATGTCCGTGTTGGACAGCACATGACTGTACCTCGATGAAAACAGCCCCTGCAACTCTTGCGGCATTGCTCTTGAAATCGCATTGTAATGCATCGAAGGCTGTGCCAGCCTTTCCAAAGCACAAGAAGATCAGTTCAAGAATGTGCTGGCAATTGCCATGGTGATGACGTTGGACCATCATAGCTGCAGCTATCTAAGAGGGTATCAATGCGCATCCAAACATACGTTGTTCCCTTGGTGTTATGAAAGATACTCGGCTGCCGCCCCTCCCACAAACAGCCTTATGCACTGCCTGCAGGCAATCCTGTGTGCAACAACCCCTGTCCACTTCCTGCGCAGTCCACAGCCAATACCGCACAAACCACTGCAACAGCACCACAGTGCGTTGATAGGGCCGCTGCTATGCTGTTCATCAAGTTAATGCTTTTGGCTCAGCGACAGGCCTCACAACGCTGCCCGTCAGCCCTTCGCACATACGGTAAATTTTGACCACGCTGCAAGATGGGCAGGTATCGCCAGCAAAGCTGGGGGCGTCAGGGGGCAAGCCAAGTGAGAAGCGAGTGTGATTGGCCCCCATCAATCATAAGCCCCTGTTGACCAAGGCGCGCAGGCCGGGTCACCAGCCTCTTGAAACCGCGGCAAGAGCGAAGGCCGGAGCAGCATGGCATCGCACAGCTCACTGTGCCAGGGGCAAGGGCAGTGGGGGTGGGGTCTGTGCCCCCGCCTATCGGGAAGGCGCCACCAGGTTGCCGTTCGATCCACTAGAAGCGCCACAATCCCTCCCAGCGAACGAATAAGCAATACTGTCGTCGTCGTCGTCGTTGTTGTTATTACAATAGTAATAATAGTGACAATGATAATGATAATAATAATAATTATTATATTATTATTGGGAGGGTGAGGGTGAGGGAATTACGGGGAGTAGTTATGGGAGAATGATGTGAAATGTGGTATGCTAAACATGGTGAATGTGGTGATAAAAGCACACTGAATATGGGGGACAGTGCTTGGCTACTTTCGAGCATAGAAGGAAGATCTGAGAGAAAGAGCAGCATCGAGTTGACCCGGAGGACCGAGAGTCCGATGGAATGACCCGTTATATGATGAGAACAGATTCAGCCTAACCCTGTTTGGTTGAGGGCCATGGTGATTCCAAGTAATAAAGGATGGTAATGGGATCGCTAGATGTGTTGCGTGGTGGGTCTCGTGTGGTAAACGAGTGCGCTTGATTGAGCCATTGGCGGGTGCGGGACCCTTTGGAGTGACATGGCAGGGACTCAATATGGCCAATGGACAAGGCGCAAAGATGGGCACCAGGGCGGAGGCGCCTCAGCGACCCACAGAGCTGGTGGAGGGGTGCCGCACAGCAATGTCCACGGAGGCCTATTGGAGCTCATCGGGGCGCAGCGTGGGAATGAATTCGGCGAAAAGGAAGGGCCCATGCGACTCGGCAGGTATGGCAGGACCTCAAAGAAGCCAGCGAGCGGTGGCAAGGTGCAGAGATGAACGCCGGAGCTGGGGGCCTTTGGCGGCTGGCGGGGTCAGTGTGGCACAGCTTGGCAATGCGTGAGAATGAGGCCGCTGTCTACCAGGGAGGCACCATGCCACTCTGCCGCGCCCGCCGCTCGCTGTTTGTTGGTGAGCCATCCCCAAGTCCGGGAGGCCTCCCCCATATAGCTGCGTGGAACTCACCATTCCACTGCTCCGTTTGGTTCCACCATTCTGCTCCGCAGTCTCCAAGATCTCGCCGGCAACTGCGGTGACTCCTTGATGTGGACAGTGGGTGGACATGCATGTGCATGGGTTGATGCCAGGCAAGCAGAGTGGCAGGAACAGGGAGGAGCGGCCTTGGAGGTAGGTAGAATTCAGGAATGCAGAGGACAGCGTGATGCAGGGCCGGGGGGCCAATGCAGGCAATTGGTGGGGGGGCCATCATGAGTTAGTCGCCGATGGTTGGGGCAGAAAAGGCTTCCATCTAGCCGCACCACCTTTGGGTGACAGCAGCAAGAATTGAAAGGAGGGGGGATTCGATTGCATGCCCCATTACAACAACTATGGTCACCAGCCAGGTTTTGCTATCAATGGAGGGGGTAACGGGGGAGGTGTGGAAGGGGCGGGGGCCTAGAAACCAACACAAATGGCCATAAATAAAGGAAAATGCCCTGTATTGGAGCTGGAGGAGGAGGTGGTGCCAACCAGGACGATGAGGGGTGGTGCCAACCCTATTCTCTCACCAATAATTGATGTTGTGAGAGAGGGAAGGAGGGGAGTGGGTTTGTGACAATGTTGGGAGGGCTAGGAACCTGGTGTGGACAACCAATATGATGTCTAGAGGGAGTAGTGGATTTTGGTGGGATGCAGCGCACCATAAATTGGCCGTGGAGGAGAGTGCTGGGGGTGGACGCATTGCAACAAAGCAATTATTGCTCATCGGTGGAATTGACCCGAAGCCAACCTTGAGCGTAATTGCTCGCTTCTGATTGTATTGTCTTGTAAGGCCTCTCTTCCGATTTTTGACGTGGCAGGTTGGGAAGCCAAGACAAAGGAATTTAGCAATCGCACCAGGGCTCTATTGAAGCAGTTTCACTGAGGGTTCAATGTCCCACTGCGACCTTGCAGGACTCACCGCATCTATTGACAAGGAAACAAAAGGAGTCACTGAGGTCTCTTGTTGGAACAGCTCGGTCAATGCAGTTTGGGAGTTGCTCCCTGAAGAATGTCCTGTCTGAGCAGGGCTACCTTGCCCACATGTCTTGCAAACCAAACAAGGTCTGCATTGATTTCATTGATTGATACTTGTTCTTCACAGAGATGTGCGACTTGGTGTTTGAGCAAGCCAAAGCTTTGTCCAGATAAAAATCCAAAGTTTGTTCCCAATAATAATCTGCCAAATCATTAAATGGCTCTAGCCAAAATGAATCTGAGGAGGGTACTAAGAAAAGTGGTCCTTTCGTTGTTGAAGGAAATCGCTCAAGTTGGCAGGATTTTCAAGTATCACCACTGCTCGGCCATCCATTATTTCGTGAATTGGGCCACCAAAAGTCCATTGCCAGAATATTTGGAGAGCCTTGTAGAGTGCCTCTAACTCCAACACATTGCTGACATGGTACATGACACCTGTTCACCGCAATCCATGTGCGCAATAGACAATCCATTGGCGAACAAATAAAACTATACCCAATCTCCCTTGCATCAGTAATCATAGTGAAGGAGCCAGACGTGTCAGAAGAGGGAGTAGCATCAAACAAAATGACAATTCAAGAGAGAGAAAGTGTCAATGCCAGTCCAACAAAGGGTGTGGTTGAACCTCATGTAAAGCCATTAACACCTGATGCATCTGCCAAATAAGGGAGCAGAGTGTTTCAGCTAGCCTCAAATCTTGTGCCATCTTGACTGAGTCGTAGGCATAGGAGCCTACTCGAATCGAGTCAACTGAATCTGTAGGCTCCATGATAGAAGAAGTCATCATCACCCAAAATTACTCAAAATGGTCCTGACAAAACTGGCATTTATCCCACTTCACCTGCCACCCTTCCCGCTCTAACGCTTCTGATAATATCTCCAAGTCCCTCCAGTGTTGTGACTTAGGCTGAGAGAGTAAAAGAATGCCGTCCATATAAAAATTGATATGAGAATAGATGGCCATATAGAAGGCCATCGAATGGCAGTAACAAGGTTGGCGAGAACTTATGCATGCTGTTCAAATAACCTAAATGACAAATGCATGTGCTCAAATAACCACCAAAACATTGCCAACCCCATTGTCCACCATAAACGGGAGTTGGAAAAGTTCTTCAGAACTATCCAAATCTGGACACCATCAGTTCTGACAATGAAGGTGAACTCAGAATCAAGAAGAGGCACATAATGCTCTGGTAATGAACCCACTAGAAATTTGCATGGCATGTTAATCCCTCGCATCTCATAAGAGCCAAACACCACACTATGGTTCAATGACAAGAAGAAAAGTCCATTTTTCAGTAAGGCGGGCATGTGGGTGCTCTGCAAAATCTAAAACTTTAGCTATTCCTATCTTCCCCATCCCTACCTTCTGCCCTGAATTCGGAGATGTTCAGCCATGGCCCACAACTAGCCCCAGGTTGTGCCGGTCCCCGTTGACAAGACTTGATTAGCTCTGCCCACAGTGCACCCACTCGCTATGCACTTCAGCAGTCCTAGGAATGACATGGGTTGAGGAGCAAGGTAACAAAACGCCGTGACAAAAGGCAGCCTGGTGGGGAATCACGATGGCTTGTGCACCTGTGTTGGCTATGATAGCCTTGATACGGCAATGGCAGTTCCTATCAACCACCCTCCAAAGATCAGGATGCTGTACCAATGGAAGAGGCGTCACTTCTCCCACAGCAAACACAACGTTCCTCTTGAAAATTGGCATGGCACACGAATATCGATTGTTTGGCACTCCCTGGGTTGAAGGTGGATCTTTTGAAGTGTGAAGAAATCACAGGCAGCATCACCTAAAAATATCTTGGCCGGGAACAGAGGTAGACAGCCTTAGATTGGGAAATACTGGACTACCAAAGCTATGGACTGAGTATAGACATGTTGTCAAGACAAATGACCCTCGTTAGGCTGATGGCCAACTAGATTTTGGGAGTTTGCTTGCATTGGAACGCAATGGAACTGTCCATTGCCACCCTTCATGGTCAAGGTCTTGGATTAGTGACCTGGTCCAACCAAGAAATGTGAAACCCATGATGAGGATTGGGCCCTTGCCATGGAGGACATTTGCAGCATCAGCATGTTAATACCCTGGACTTAACTGAGAGGTTGATAGTGCCGACCACAGGCTCAACTTTGCCATTGCCAAAGTGAACCTCATGTTGGCAGAGTTCCACAGAATGCAACAAACCGAGCTAAGCTTCTTGACCAGGGTCCATTGAATGAAGGAAGATGTGGTACTTGTGTCCATAAGTGCCAACATATTGGCACCCTTAACACGCAATTTAATGTGAAGGGAATTTTTGGGAGGCACATGTCAGACTAATGGAAGAGTGAGTGCCTGGTTGCATGCCTCCTCTAGGTTTGCCTCACAATCATGGAATGTATCGCCCCAGAATTGATCCTCTTCTTCAATGAAGTTGCCATCAATACTTTCCAAGCCCTTGCCAAAATCTGCCTCTAACTTGCAAAAATTTCAATGGGGCAGCTCTCTAAACAAAAACTTCTCTGCCTCATGCAAGAGATATGAGGAAGTTGACAGGATTTTCTTCCCATGCAGTCATGAGGCTGCAAGGATAATCAATATCTTTGAATTGCATATTATTGCTGCACAAGGGAGGAGGTTGGGCATAGCCATCCCCCCATCGGAAGTCATAGTCCTCCACATGCCCTTCATTGTGCCAAGTGTCCATGGATCATGAGGCAACCATATGTGATAATCAAGTTCTATAGAGTCAAAGAGCATGGTCTTGTCATGCAACGATACCAACATTGGATAGCCCAAATACCGTCATGTAGCTCAGTCAGCTTTGCATCAGTATTGATGTTGCCAAGCTGAGTGCATAGCTCATAGCGAAGCCTGCAAAAAAACTCTGCAGTATGCACAACATCTGCCACTAAGTCACACATTTCCGCAAACAGCATCCAAACGTCTATGAAATCCATTCATGGTTCATTCACTTTGCATGGCAGGCATAACATATGGTCTTGCTATGACAGGGCACTCTGAGGGAACATTCCACAACATGCAAGACTAATGCCATGTCTAGTGGGACTTGTCATTGGCACTTTCTGCCTGGAATCTCAGAGTTCTGATGTTATTCTGATTACCCTCCTAGAGGCATGGACCCAATGCAGAAGTGCTAGAGCAATACCTCTATTCTGTTGCAAAATCTGCTAGTTTTGCCCACAGGGAAACTGAATCAAACACTCAAATTATTGCATCGTGGGTGAGCATAGCCAGGATCTCTTGCCAAACATCTTCCTGACCAGGTCCAAGATGTTTCTCCACACCGCTCATCACCAATAGCTATTCTCTTGTGTGCACATCTGGGTTAATCCATCAATGCCATGTGGCAGTCCTTTGAGCCCTGTTCTATTTGACCATTCTCCTGATATGTGGTACATGTCAACTGTGCCATGCAGCTGCCCACGGCATTGCCTTCTAATTGATCGGTGCAACTATCCCAATATTTTGCGGTCCCTATTGTCACCCCATGACTAGTATGAAAATTTTGTATCATTTCTGGACGGGACCAGGCTAGTACAATCGGTCTGGTTGTTGTACCTGATACATGCACAAATGACCGGACCAAGTTGTGCGGGTACCTATGCAACTTGGTCCAGTATTGTATTGTACTTAACTTCTTCACTACACTGTGACCAGACCAAAACTGGAACGAACCAAACCACAGGTATGGGTCTGCTTCCTTTATCTCCCCCCCTCCCCCATCCACCCACTGAAATAAAATTGGTTCTATGGCACCCAATGCTGCAATGGGCTATGCAATCTTGTGCAGGGGTGCCCTGCTCTGCATTGCAATCATGCACCCCACTAGGAAGGTGCAGCGTGTCATTTCTGCTAGCCCCACCTCTTGCGCCTGCACACCCACTTCTCCCAACTCCTACTACTCCCCATCCCCTCCGTTTTTTGTGCATGCACTCAGTAGTTGGCCCCCCTGTTGCAATGAACATGCTGGTGGTTCTCGCATGATTTGCACTCTCCTGCATGGCTCCCATGGCTTAACCCCCCAAACACTTGTTGATGGGCCATTTTCCCATTCCCACTGGCCTGCATGCCCACCCCCCAAGCAGCCATGCCATCCTCTGGGAGGGGCAGCATCCACTGCAAAATGGGACTGCCATGGTT
>CAJHUC010001284.1:0-33173 GCA_905146915.1 Ostreobium quekettii | reverse complement strand
CGCATTGGAGAAAATACAGCACATTAGCAAACGCCCGTCCACCCAGCGCCTTCACAGAACAACAACCCTTTCCGGCCAAGCCGCGGCCGGTACTTCAGCCGAGCAGAATAGCAATCCCCCCGCCCCACCCCGACACGATCTCGGAGAAGCAGCAGCCACCCATACACACCGCGAGCCCGGCAACAGCAGTTTCTTCCCGGCCAGGCCATGGCCGGTACTCCAGCCGAGGAGAACAGCAATTCCCCCGCCCCACCCCAACACGATCTCGGAGAAGCTACAACCGCCCATGCACACCACGAGCCCAGCAACAGTGGTTTTTTTCCCGGCCAAGCCATGGCCGGTACTCTAGCCGAGCAAAATAGCAATCCCCCTACCCCACCGATGCCATCACCACCGGCACGGTGCCCACGGCACTCACCTGAGGGTACCGACGCCATGGGGGCAACTGGCGGCGGGGGGCCCCGACGCAGCACTTCATACCCCAGGGGCAACACATCACATGCCATCCAATCGAATGTACTGGGCTTGGGAACGCTTTGGGCGTACATTTTGCCTGCATGATGAGCAACAACGATTTGAAGGGGCACATGGATGTGCCACGGGGGTGACCAACATGCACTGCCGAATCCATCAAAGACCAAGGCAATCGTACCCCACGTCCACCATGCATACCCGTTGCGCACTCAACCAGGCGTCTGGCCGTCCGGTCCGGGAACGGGACCCGCTCTGTGGTTGTTATCTGTCACCTTTGCCAAAGTACAAGCCTTTGGGATTGCCCGTCTTAAAGAATTTCAACGGAGCGGCGTTGGAATTTCTGTACTAGTGTTCAGCGCGTTTCATAGGTTTGTGTTGCTCCGTAAACTTTGATAGAATTTTGTCCACCTCTGTGGTCCGGTCAGCAGTTCCGTTATGGGGGGCCTGTCCTCTGTTGATGCCGGCAAGGATTCCATAACACGTGGTTCCATTTTGGAAGGTTGTGTGGATTTTTGTAGCCATCTATGTTGATGTCAGCATGGCCCCGCCTGTTTTTGTTAGACAATTTTTCTCTCTGTGGCCCGCTCACGGATTCTGTTGACTGTACAGAATTTTAACGGAACCAACCAAATTCTGTTGTGGACGGACAGAAGGGGCCACCAGTTTGAAACTGGAGGTTGTCCAGGGAATCCAGATATCTGAAGTTGCTTCATGCAAAATTGTTGACCATGGCTTAACCGGTCTTCAGCACACATTCCACTCTCTCCAAAATGACTCTGCTGCAGATCCTAAAAGAAAATGGGGCGAACAGCTTGCCCAGTTGAGCTCCCCATCGTTTTGGGAGCCAACTCCTACGGTGAATCCATGGGCGTGACTGCCAGGTCGTCAGTCACCGACCAGGCACAACTCACCGAGGGCGGTTGAGTCTCCCCAGGGGGATGGTAGCAGACACTTTTTCGCCAAATGAAACTCCAAATGTGAGTGAAACCTCGAGAGACAAATCCAATGGCGTACATAGGAAAAAAATCAAGGTGGCTGGACGTGTTGTCAGCCAACTTGTTCGCCCTAAAATCGACTTTATGTCAATGAGGCAGGCGGCAAAGAGGGCAAACAAAAGCGATCTACCCATGTTCTTGTGTCTATTGTGGCCAGCAGAACTGCCTAAGGATAAAAGAGGAAAATCAAAGGTCAAAGTTGGTGCCACCAAAGGCTGTACTGAGGGAGAGAGACGCCGGTTGATAAAGGAAACCGGTCCAGTGAAAACTGTGGTGCCGATTGAGGAAGTTATCCAAAAGAAAGTGCACGAGGCTGACCCAGCTGTACGGGAAGAACTCAAGTGAATTTTGGAGGAATACATGGAAGTTTTCCCGGACAAGCTGCCATATGGGCCACCCCCAAAGAGAATCGTGGATCATAAAATTGATACAGCGCCAGGGGAGATGCCACCTCACAAAAGCCCATACAGGCTGAGTGTGGTAGAGCTAGATGAGCTCAAGCGCCAAATCAATAACTTACTGGATCAGGGGTGGATTCGGCCCAGCACTAGCCCGTACAGAGCGCTAGTGCTATTCATCCCCAAGAAGGATGGCAAATGGCGACTCTGCATTGATTACCGGGCGTTGAACAAAACAAATACCAAAAATCGGTACCCTCTCCCCAAGGTTGAGGAACTCATGGACCGACTGCATGGGGCGCAGTATTTTACGAAGATTGATTTGTCCTCTAGGTATCACCAGATTAGGGTGAAAGAGGCAGATATTCACAAGATTGCCTTCGTGTCCAGATACGGCTCATTCGAGTATACGGTCATGCCCTTTGGGCTCTGCAATGCACCAGCTACTTTTCAGCGGATCATGAATCATCTGCTGAGAAATGGCCTTGATCAGCTCGTGCTAGTCTTCCTGGACGACATTTTGATATACAGTCATACCAAGGAGGAACATTTGCAGCACATCAAGGCAGTTTTGGACAGACTCCGGTCGAAGAAGTTCTTTGGGCGGCTACCAAAATATGACTTCTTCAGAACCGAGGTCGAATACCTTGGCTTCGATATTGGGAAGGACGACATCAAACCGTCTTTATGCAGAATTGACGGAATGTAATGGAGCGAATGTGTTTAAATTGGGATTAGAACCATTGGGAGGGAACTTTGGACGGCCAACGGGAGTGTCCGTTGTGGGCACACTTGGATTCGGTGTGAATAGCGCTGCCGCTATGCAAACTGGGTATGACTGGCTCAGTGAGAAAGTGTTTGGCACAACTCTTAAAGTTGTGGCTAGCTTATGGGCAGCGGCCCTTGTTTCAGGGTGCGGTTGGTGATAAAGTCCAGGAAACCGAACTGAGCACAATTTTGCACGGCTGGGAACGCAGTTTCGAGACGATCTGTGCAAACGGGGAACTTGGGACTAAAGGTTGGCGAAACGAGTATGTGGCTATCTCGTTTTTCGCTTTGCACTCATGCGTCAAGCGCTCTCCTTTGAGCTCTCTGCTCGGTTTCCTAGCTAAGGAAAGCCATCGATCACGATCTGACTTCGTGATAGCAATCCAGACCCCGCTGGTCTGTGGTGCGCCCCCTTGATGGGCGATCCTGCTACTCGTTTGGCCTAACTCGAAGCCAAACTTCAACCTCTCCGAGCTGAACGGGCCCCTCCCCAAACCCCAGCCGATCCCGCAGCCCTTGCTGCCGCTGCGGAGGAGGAGCGCCTCCGCCAGGCTCAGCTTGACGACGTTGCCTTGCTGATTCCGCTGCAAGATCTGTGCATTCGTTATACCGGCGCTCGGGCGGAGGAGGTTGCCGCCCATGCCATTCGATCCAAGGCGGAGCTCTCCCATTTCGCGGGGAACCCTGTCCCCCGCCCCCCTTCTGCCAACAAAGCCGGATCCGCCTTTCCAATCGCCTCTACTGCGTGGGGCCAGGAGTTGGCTACCGCGCTGGGAGCTGGTAGTGGATTCTTTCAAGAGCTCTGCGCTTGGGCCCCGGTGACTTCGTACCTCTTTGACATCGTCGCCACCCTGCTCCAAATCACTTCGGCCAACGATTTCTCGGTTGATTCTCGCCGCCAGCCCCGTGGCATCGTTGACGCCCTTCATGTGGTGGTCCAAGGGGCTCTGTGCAACATTCACATGCATCGCTTGCGGGCCAAGCACGGTGGTGACATAGCCAACGCCTTCTCGACCCAGCTCCGTCTTTCAGGGGAGCACTACGTTGCTGTCCCAGAGGAAATCCTCGAGTTCGATCGGCGCATCGCCGACAAGGTCGTCGCTGCGGTCCAGAAGCAAGCCACTGCACGGGCCGCCTCTGCCCCGGACGGGCGTCAACGCGGCAATCAGCGGGGGCGCGGCCGCCGCGGGTAATCGCTGGGTAAGCGTCTATCGAGGTCGCGATCGGGATTTGCAGGTGCTCCCGCATTCTCTTGATGCCCTCTCGGCACACGCATCCGCCGCCGCAATGGCCGGAGCCCGCCCGCGCGTTTTAACGTCATATCTCTGGTCCGCCTTCTTTTCACTGCAGGCCACAAGTCCCCGCGCGCGTTACCTTTACCGGCCAAGGTTTCGAGGAAAATCTCCCCGGGACCTGGTCCATCTGACGCACTCCTTTTGCTCCACGGGCGCGTTCCTCAGCTTTGCCGCTTTCCATGACCCGCTCGGCCGGTCCATCTCTCTTCCGGGGGTTGCGGTCCAGCCCACTGCGGCCTTGGCTTCCAGCCATGCCACGCTTCCCCGGCACGAGCCCAGCCCTGGCCGCCAAGCGGTTTCGAGCTCTCCGGCGGAAGTTTCAGATCGACCCACGGAATTTTCCCTACATGCACGTGAGGTACACCATGGCAGCTTGGCGGTGGATTGGCGCCAACCTGACGATCTTGTCTTGGCTCAATGAGGGGTACCGTTTGCCGTTTCTCTGACCCCCGCCTCCTTTCGATATGAGCAATTCAGTTTTCAAGGCGACGATTTACCTATTTGGGAGCAGACCTTGGCCAAATATTTACGGCCTGGAGCCTTGCGGCCTGCTTCATACTCTTCACGTGTCAGTCGGGCTTTTCTTGTGCCAAAGCCAGATGGATCCAAGCGCCTCATTGTCGATCTGCGCCCGCTCAATTCTTTCATCAAGGATCAGCACCTCAGAATGGCTTCCTTACGCGATTTGGAGTACGCCTTGCATCCTGGCGACTCCATGATTACGTGGGATATCGCGGATGCTTATTTTCATGTGGCCTTGTTTCCTGCCCACGTCCGCTACTGTACCATACGGGTCAACGGTGCATTATGGGAGATTCCTGTACTCCTTTTCGGATTAAAGTCATCTGCCTACGTGTTTTCCAAAGTCATCGCTGTGGTGGTGCGCTTTCTGCAGGGCCCCCCAGTCGGCAATGCCCCGGCAGCCCCATCAGTGGTGGCCTGGCCTTGCAGCCATCTGGCTGGCCAATCTGGCGCCCTTTCTCCTCCCTTACCTGAACGACTTCCTCGCGGTCCATCCATCCAGCCACGATCTGCACCGATTTGCCCTCAATTTGGGCACGGCACTTCGCAATCTGGGCCTCCAGCTAAAGGGCTCCAAGTCTACCTTGGTGCCTACCCAAGAATTGTCCCACCTAGGATTTGTGGTCAATTCCAGGTCTGCCACGTTTGCGGTGCCTCCCAAGAAGGTCGATCAGATCAAGGTCCAAGCCTCAACCATGCTGAGCATTGCCTCGCGTCAGGCCATATTTCTCAAGGCCAAACTCTTGGCCCACTTCCTGGGCCAAGTTCAGTTTCTGGCATTGGCAGTGAGGCCCGCTCGTTTCTTCCAGTGGAACCTGCACCTCGCCTTGGCCACCAAGACTTTGTGGCGCAGCATGATCAAGCTCCCCCGGGCAGCCCTACGAGAGATGCGCTTTTGGCAACGTCTCCCAGCGTGCTTTCAATCGGCACCCTTCCTCAGGATGCCCCACCAAGCTGTTCTGGCAATGGATGCATCGCTGATCGGCTGGGGTGCCGAATTGACAAAGCCTGTACCCCAGCTGCAAGCCCCTCCCCCTCCAGCCTTGGCCCGCGGCTTTTGGTCCCACTCCGAGAGGCTTCTTCACATCAACGTCCTCGAGCTGGAGGCCGTGATCCAAGCGGTGCGGACTTTCTTGGGGCGGCTGCACGGGAGGCATGTTTTGTTGATGACCGATTCATAAGTCGTCTACCATCTGCTGCGTTCTTTCAAGTCGAGAGTCGATCCACTATACAAGTGATTACAACATCTGTTCTATATACTGGATTCAGCCAGAATCGTCTTTCAACCAAGGTGGATCCCCACATCCGACAATGTGCTGCCCGACACCTTGTCCAAGCTATGCGATGCCGAAGACTGGTAGCTCAACCCTACCTTCTTTTGTCTTCTCGACTCCCTCTTTGGCCCCACCACGTGGATCGCTTCGCGTCGGAACTCAACCGCCAGTGTCTTTGTTACAACTCCAGGTGGGCCGACATGGGGTCCGAAGGGGACGCTTTCGCGGCGCCCGACTGGGCGTCTGCGAGCAACTGGGTGAATCCCCCTTGGACGTTGCTTCCCAGGGTGGTCGCCCTGCTCTCCGGCCTCCCCTCGGTGCACGCCACTGTTCTGGTGCCCGAGTGGGTGGGACGGCCTTGGTTCCGCCAGCTCCACAGCCTCGCCTGGGCCTGCATTCCAATCCCCAGGAGCCCATCGACCTTTCTTTCCGGACGCTCGGTGCATCTTCCCCAAGGGCTCCCCTGGTGGCGCATCGTGGTGCTCAGACTGGATCGTCCTTCCCCTCCACCCACAATAGTGAAGGCTTTGGAGTCCCGGCACTGGCAGCGCCTCGCGCACTCCGCTCAGCTCCAAATGCTCCAGTGAGCTGCCCCCGACGCCCTCACAGGAGCCAACTGCCTCCGGCGGATCCCAGGCCCTCTGCCTGTGAGAGGCGCCCTCCGACCCGCCCTTGGCGGTTCTTCAGCATCCTACAGCGGCCTACAATTCTCAGCAGCAAGATCTACCTTAAGCCACCCCTTCGTTCACGCATGCTCTCTCTGCACTTTTCCGCCCACCTACCTCCTGGCCCCTGCTGGTAGCTCCCTTCTTCGAGCCTCCGGTCGTCGCTGGCCTCTCAGACGTCGAAGCGGCCTCCATCCTCCGTGCCTTGTCTACCTCCAACGCCCCTTCCGGCTGCTCAAGCATTGTCTCCAAGTTCAAGCGCTGGTGGCGTTATTGCAGCACGGTGCCTTGCTCTCCGATCCCGGCACACAAGGGACGGCTCTTGTTATACATTGCGGCCCTTCGTCAATCTGGGATCAGCGTACGCTCTGCACCCTAGTACCTCGCGGCGATTACAATGGTCCACCGGTGGTTTGGCATCGACGATTGGTCGTCCAACGCGATGCTCGCTTCGTGGCGGCTGGGCATCACGGATCACGAAGCTCGGAATCAGCCTACGCCCTTCCCGGCTGCAGCCCTCTCTCGCCTTCTCCACCTGGTCTCCGGCCACTCTCCCCTCCCCCAGGTGCGCGCAGCGCTGCTATTGGGGCTGGACTTCGCCTTCTTCAACCGCGGCGATTCTACATTCCTAATTACGGCTACCGATCTCGAGGTCTCCGAAGGCAAGATCGTCTTCCGCGAGGTGCGCTTCAAACGAAAATGCAACGACCGGCTACAAAATCGTGTCCGGCAATTCGATGCTACGGGGGTCCCCCGCCTCCTCACCATCCTCGAGGCTTACCGCGATGCACGCCTCGCGGCGTTTGGCACCACGCCCCCGCCCCAATTCATTTGGCAGCTCCAAGGCGAATCTCCCCCGCGCCCAGCCTGGGTCACCACCATTTGTGCCCAGGCCACCGCGTGGTGGCCCTCTCTCTTCGAAGGTGAACACCGCCACCACGATCTGCGGCGAGGTGGAGCTACCGCGGTGCATGCAATTGGGGTCCCACTGGAAACCATATGCTATTGGGGCGGCTGGACCTTTGGGAGCGAGGCGGTCTTTTCCTACATCGATTTCTCTCACCAACCCACCGCAAAGGATGCTGACTGGTTTGGCTGGATGCGCCGTGACGCGGCCTTCCTCGCTGCTCAATTCTGCCATCTTCACCAGCCGCCCTCAACCTCCTCCGCGCAGCCCCCCGATGCCTCTCCCTCCGCGACTCCCCCGGCCGCCGACCACACCATGCTGGACGCCCCCTCGCTGCCTTCGCCGCCCGGCTCGACCGGCACTTCAAGCCCAACTTCCCGGCGACTCTGCCCAATTCGGCGCAGGTCCGCATCGGACCTTTGACTCCTTTTCAGGACATTGTTCGACTGCCCTATTTAGCACAGACATCACGGGAAGCATGGCAAACTGGTGTGATGGCACTCGAAGGTGTTAAAAGTGCAGAGATTCTGCGTATGTGTTTTGCAGTTTTAGAGTAGATGGTGAGGCGCCCCGAGTGTGCCCTCCTTACCCGAGTTAACGCAAAGAAGGAAGTCTATAAACGGGTGGGCAAGGCCCCCCAAGATTTAAGCGGAATTGATGGAATGTAATGGAGTGAATGTGTTTAAATCGGGATTAGGGTCGTTGGGAGGGAACTTTGGACGGCCAACGGGAGTGTCCGTTGTGGGCACACTTGGATTCGGTGTGAATGGCGCTGCCGCTACGCAAACTGGGTATGACTGGCTCAGTGAGAAAGTGTTTGGCACAACTCTTAAAGTTATGGCTAGCTTATGGGCAGCGACCCTTGTTTCAGGGCGCGGTTGGTGATAAAGTCCAGGAAACCAAACTGAGCACAGTTTTGCACGGCTGGGAATGCAGTTTCGAGACGATCCGTGCAAACGGGGAACTTGGGACTAAAGGTTGGCGAAACGAGTGTGTGGCTATCTTGTTTTTTGCTCCCGCCCACCTCATCCCAGGGTATTGGCTTGAATGTTGATGTAAGGAGAGACAATTGGCAAACTGGTGTGACGGCACTTGAAGGTGTTAAAAGTGCAGAGATTCTGTGTATGTGTTCTGCAGTTTTAGAGTAGATGGTGAGGCGCCCCAAGTGTGCCCTCCTTACCCGAGTTAACGCAAAGAAGGAAGCCTATAAACGGGTGAGCAAGGCCCCCCGAGATTTAATGAAAATCAAGGCAATTTTGGATTGGCCGACGCCCAAGTCGATTACGGACGTTAGGTCATTCTTGGGATTGTGCTGCTTCTACAGGAAGTTCATTCACTGGTTCAGTGAAATAACTGCACCTTTGACTGATCTAACCAAAAAAGATAAACCTTGGGTCTGGGGCGACCAGGAGGAGAAGGCATTTAATGGGCTAAAGAAGGCTACGGTCACCGCCTCAGTACTACAGCTTCCCGACTTTGAGCGCGAATTCACCGTCACAATAGATGCATTAGAAGTGTCGCTAGGCGCAATCTTGCAACAGGACTTCGGCTAGGATTATAACCAACCTGCTATAAGAGACGCAAGCTGAATTCTGCTGAGACAAGATATGGGGCATATGAACGGGAGCTACTGGGAATCGTTTGGGCAGTGGGGAAGTGGCGGCATTACCTTGCCAACCGTCATTTCACTATCCAGACAGACCACGACTCATTGAAGAACCTACCAAATCAACCCGCTATGAATAGGAGGATTTGGAAGTGGGTTCAGGCTCTTCAGGGGTATGATTGTGACCTGGTCCACATACCAGGCAAGAAAAACCCCGCAGATTTTCTCACCCGGAGAAGTCTCAAGGACGTTAAAGAAATGGTACACGTCTGGGAGGAAGAAGAGTCGTTGGTCAAAAGGCTATTGTTGGGAGAAGACAAGTCTGACGATGGCATTCAAAAGAAATTAGATCAGATTTTTGCAAAGACGCGTCCGGAGGTGACCCAAGTTTCGAGTCAGGAGAAAAATTTGGAACCATCAATTTTGGTCGCCCGGTCCCGAATTTCATTGGTGAGAGGTATGAGAGAGGGGATTAAAAGGGGACTTCGTCAAGACACTCGTTGGGTTGATATTCTATCTCAACTGGAATCAGCCCAGGGTAACGACATTACTATTGGTGATCGAACCTACCGGCTGTCAGGTGGGTTACTGGAGATGAGGGATAGCAACAAGCACCGAAGGACACAGTGGCGGCTGGTGGTGCCAGATGTGCCAGACCTCAAAAAGCAAATTCTAAAGGAATTACATGAAATCCCTTACTCAGGCCATCTTGGCTACCACAAGACATTGAAAAATATACAATATTCTTTTTATTGGCCCGAGCACACCCTAGACATTCGTGACTTTGTCATGGGGTGCCCAGTGTGTCAACAAGAGAAAGCCGTCCACCGTGTGCCAGCTGGACTTTTACAGCCCCTCAAACTCCCAGAACAGAAGTGGGCAGACATCAGCATGGACTACATAATAGGGTTGCCTAAATCAGAGGCAGGGAACAATGGAATTCTCACCATCATAGATCAGGCCACAAAGATGGTGCACCTTGCACCAGTCAAGTAGACTATTACGGCTGCTGATACTGCCCGAGTCTACTAGAATACAGTGGGAAAATTGCATGGGATTCCTCGTTCCATCGTGAGTGATAGAGACCCCCGCTTTGTGTCCAAGTTCTGGCGGGAGCTGTGGAACATTCTGAGAAGCACCTTGAGGATGTCCAATGCCTACCACCCTCAGAGTGAGTATTCCCCTTGGACCACCAATGCAGAATTTGGACTCGCCGGCACTCTGCGGGGCCATCGCGGGGTGGAATGAGAGAGTGCAGAGATTCAGACAAAGATCAAATATGATTCCATGAAGGTGGAGGTCCAAGTGTGGATCCATGGGTACAAACCAAGGCTTGGCATCAAGCAGAAGCCTCCCCTCAGTGCAGAGAAGCATAGATGAGGCGGACCGAGGTGAAGGAGGCGGATGCAGGCCGGAGCTGATGATGGGACAGCTAAAGCTGAGGAGATAGAGGTTGTGGTGAGGAGGCTTGGACGATGTGGGCTAGCGAGAGTCCGCGGATGTGGTATCGCCCTCCGGCCTTTGGCATGATCTTTTGTTATTTGATTGAGGGGACTTTTTATGTTTTTGGATGTATCATATGTTTTTAGGATTCTCAAGGGTACGTTGGGTAATAGGTGGGGCAGTGCACTGAAGAGAATCCTAGGAAACTAGAGTTGGGGTTCAGGGGAAGCGATCCATTGGAGGTTTTCTATGGTGGGAAAGACCCTGTCCATTTGTCGTATACAATGTTTAGACCCCATTTGCATAAATGTGGCGGGGGCATGCGGTGTAGCTGCCCCCGGTCTGTAATTCACTTTGGGTTGTTACTGGTGCACCGGACACGCCGCCTCGTGAAACGAGCGTGGGACCTGGAGGTCGGGCGAGCCGTTTCCTTCGGGAAAAGAGCTCTGAATCTGTGCGTGGGGTGCTTTCCCCAGTGTTGATTATCCAGCGAGGAGTTGTGCATCCAAATCTCCTGCCCTGTGTTACTCCGAAGGGTCGTACCATGTGTGGTTACCGATTTTTACAGGTGATTTGAAAAATGGCATGCCAAAAGTGATAATAGGCAATGGGAGCAGCCCAAAAGTCTGAAATTGATCCATTCTAGGGACTATCTGGACGTTTGAAAGTTTCAAGGAGGTTCTGCAACAAGTTATGAGCTATTTGCCGCTGATCAGCGGGGTGTTTGGGCATCTTCCCACATTTATTTGATTTTAGTGCAATTATATAACATCTTAGCCTCAATGGCTGTATCCCCCCCCCCTCCCTGAATTTGAAGTTATGCGCACAAAAATCAAAAACAGTGTTTTCCCTACTGTTGTTGCATCACCCAATGTATTCCTCAAAGCATGCACCTGTCCATGTTTTCTCCATTTGTCCCAGAAGTTTCGAGCTTTTGGCAGTTATTTTGCCTTATGATTTTTAGGCTGTTCAGTGAATCTGAACATCAGTTTCCAGTGTCCCTTGAGCCTACAACTCCACATACTTTTGCTTATCAATCAATCGACTCTATTCCATCATCCATCAAATGCGCTTTTCCGCTTTTCAACATTAGTGGGCATCTGTCCATGCCAACACCCGACTTGTCGCTGGTGTTGCGTCACCCAGTCATTTGCCCTATGTTAGTCGTGTGTTTGTTGACTTTGTGAAGCAACAACAGGAGCAAAGGCGACTTTAGTGTATATTCAGCCCAGGGGAGAGGGTTGGAGTGAGCAATATGCTGGTTATACCCGTCTGCACTGATTGGGCGTACACGGTTCATTGCTTCAAACGGGGCACTACCCACGGTGTGGCAGGCAGGAATGCAAATCTTATTGCACGCTCCTTGATGCGAGGTCGGAGCTAATCACCTGATGCAGTGATACCTTGTGCACACCAAAAACCCCAAATGCAGTGCCCCCTGACTGGTGTACAGAAAGCAACGAGACTAGAAGTCTGGCAGACAGCACTCGGTATGGCTGCCACCCATGTGAGGCAGGCTTCCCCCAAAGGATAAAGGACAAGCCACTTGCAGACGAACCAGAATCACTCCCACATGCCCCTTGCTCGTGCCCCCTGCAGCATTTGTTCCTCTGCCTCCTTTACGGTCAGTCCCAAAACAGAGATGATTGCAGCACAGATTCTGACTGCTGTTAAGGCACCTCGTGCATTACCTGGATTCGTTCAAACCAGTGCTCTCTAGCTAAACACCGCCTCAGGAATGGTGTCCAAGCGGATTGGGTCCCTGGCCATGGTGTTCAAGCGGGATTGGGTAATTCTTGATCACAAATTCACTGCAATCCCCAACAAGGACCACTGGCAGGACGCAAAAGTCACAGAAGCAGCTGAATGTGGTGGTAGCAGCTCCTGCCATTTTCAGTTCAACGGATCACACAACAGAGGCCACAACAGTCCAACTAGGCTATCATTTCCAGCACGTACCATCAGCATGCACCGCAACACTGCACGCTATCTCTGCTGCAAGAAATAGGCACTTGAATATCAACAAACATTCACACTGTATCCTCTCTCTGGACAAGGCTGCTTTTTAAGCCCAGCGTCCGTCACAATGCACTTGTTGTTCCTGTGCAAAACAAATTTTCTTTCACTGCGTTAAACTTCATCCTCCAAAATGTATAGTACACGGTCCCTATCATACATCCGCAAAGGGCAGATCTCTTCTTTCATATCTTCTTCAGCACCATCCTCCTGCATTTCGCGTGCACCCTGCAAGAAACGAGGAAAGTCAATTGTGGCCAGTGACAGGACAACTCATCACCCAAATAGGCTCGCGTGTCCCCTTCCACACGCCGTTTCCTCTTCATGGCAATGGGATGGCTCAAATCGTATCACAGGTACCACGTGCTGGACACTGCTGTTTTCCTCCAAATATTTTTCTTCTTCTCGCCTGGTTTCCTCGTTCTTTGGTGTCCTCGTGGACACTGCGCCTGCCGTTTGGGGGGATGACAACCAGGATTGTGGGTACGTTGGAGAATAAGAAACATGGCACAGAGATACAACACAGCTTGATGTTCAACCCACAAGCTACTCGATGAACAACAGCACAATCCCGTACACCAGCAGACCAGCAAAAGTTCTCAGAACAGACGCGATTCGGAGCCCAGGAGCCGCGCAGCCGGCGCCCCCTCACCCACCGTGCGCAGAGGCTGCTCGTGATGGCGGCCATCAAAGGTCCCTGCGCCTTCTCCTCGTTCCCGAACAGCACGAAGTACACGGACTGCGCCATGCTGTAGACGCACAGGACCGCCCACATCGCCAGGCGCGTGGAGCCCTCTCCCCATTCCCGGCCATCCTCTCCCCACCCATCGCCCCAACCCCCCTCCCCTCCCCCACCATCCCTTCCGCCCGCGCCATCGTCCATCCCGTCGCCGTCGCCAGCGCCCCCCCCGCGCCTCCTGCGCCTTTTGGCCTTCTTCGACGCACCGATGCATTTTTCCGGCACGACCATCGAGTTGGCGCCGGCCTGCTTGGGCGGGGCGACGCCGCACATGGGGCCTGTGGCGTTCACGATGTCCAGCGCCTGGGGCGCGGCGGTGGCCAGCCCGCCGCACGCCACGACGCCCGACACTCCCAGCTGGGTGGCAGGGTGGTGGGCGGAGGGGAGGGAGGCGCCGCGCAGGGCATGGCGTTTGGCCCCGGCGAGGAAGATCACCACCGACCCCAGCGGCAGCAGGGGCCCCGCGCC
Source organism: Ostreobium quekettii (assembly GCA_905146915.1). NCBI lineage: Eukaryota > Viridiplantae > Chlorophyta > Ulvophyceae > Bryopsidales > Ostreobiaceae > Ostreobium > Ostreobium quekettii. Next base: position 19,603 of record CAJHUC010001284.1, on the reverse strand, counting down.
GAGGGAGGGCATCCGCGGTTCTCGGATCGAGGGGCCTCAATCCTGAAAGGGACCAAATGGGGGCGTCAAGCGGAGCGTCCGAAAGGGAATGTGACACGCGGCGGAGCGGCGGGCCACCGGGGAAGATGCACAACAGGCGGGGAGGGGCGCGGTGTCAGGGGGATCTGCAAGAAGGGATTTCTAACCGGACCAGTCAACAAGTCGGAGCTCCGATCCGTAAAGGGACGGAGTCGAGCGAGCCCCACAACGCCACCAGAGCAAACCTGCGAGCCCGGCGAAGAGCAGGATACGAAACGCCAGATCTCCACGTCAGGAGCAAACGTCCGTGGGAGCCGCCTCGCGCCAGGGCCCGCTTCGGCGTGCCGCTGCCCAACGGAGATGTTCCTTCAATGACGGTTTTCCGTCCATGACCAGACCGTGCGAACAGCGGCATCTCGCGAAGTCCCGAGCGACGCGTGCAGGACCCATGGCGGGTGCCGTTCGTCGGGCAGATGCGCGCGTTTGCGCAGCTGCCGTTTGGCGACGCAGGGCCATCGCCCCCAAACCGTTGCACTGCCAATTAATGGCCAACGCGGGAAGCCGTTCGGTCCGGGCGAGCTGGCCAACGTCAACATCCAGGCACCCACCTGAAGCGTTCTTCAGAGCCTCAGGAAACGGCAGGTGTGGTTCACCGCGCGCCCGTCGCCAAAGAGGGCCGCTCCCTTGGAGACGCGCCAATAGCCTTCGGCGAGGGCCGTGAAGCGCTAACGGGTTCCTGTGGCAAGCGAAACAGGGGGCGGCACAAGCGACGGGACAAACGGCAACTTGGGCGCCGGTCCAACTGCGTGCCGGCTGTCCACACGCAAGCGCAACGGCGGATCTACCAAGTCAAAGTTATTTTAACAGCCCACCATTGCCTCAACCTATTCCTCGGGTTGTTATGCACTCGCTGGATTTGCGGCAAAATTTAATGGTTGGGAGGGGGATTCGAGCGTGTGGCCAACTAATCGGCAGGGCGGACCCTTTCCAACCGACTCCACTTGGTCTCATCAGCACCTAACCCGTTTGGTTCCTTCGGGTGAAATGCCACAACAGCATCACGCCTCCAATCGCACCTTTGGCATTGCACCTATTTCTCACCCTTCCCCATCAAGCAAAATTTTCGGAGCAGCCGCGCCAAGTGCGAGCGACACCCCTTCGGCAACGCGGCACACGGCCCGTCGCACTCCCTACCAGCACCCTAGGCGCGGCCCCATCCCCCAGGAGCCCGACAGCCGGGGCTTGCGTGGAAAGTCACACGCGGAGTCCTTTCCGCCAATTTCCCGGGATCTTTTCAACGGCCCGTAGATCCCCTGCCAACTGGCCGGCTTTGATTCTGCGCCTTCCGCTCTGTCGTCGCCCATTGCTCCGTCTGCACCGCCAAACCGTCGCCCGCCTTTGCCAAACACACCCGCCGGCCGCCTCCCCCCCCTCCCCCTCTCGCCCCGTCGTCCGTCGCGCGGCTGTCAGTGCTCGACGCTGACCGGACCCGACGAGCGATGAGCCCCGCATTGTCCATTCCCTCCTCCGGCGGCGCGTGCCGCCAAATGCAGTGTGACCGTCCCGGCGTCGTGATGGTCGCGGCGCGCGCCTCCCCTTTCCTGCCGCCGAGGCCCGCCATCTCGGGCCGCGCTGGCCAGCTGCATGTCGGCTCTCCGCTCATGCCACAGCACAGACCGGGGCGCTGCCCGCCTCCGCCGTCGGTCGCCGCCGTGGAGCCGTCAACCACTGACGACCAGGAGCTGGCGCGCCTGGCGGAGGAATACGGCTACCTGAAGATCGGCAAGGAGTTCCCCAAGGGCGTGACGCTGTCGGACATCGTGAAGTCGTTGCCGCCGGAGGTCATGGAGCTGGACCACGCCAAGTCGTGGCGGGCCGTGGGCCTGACGCTGTCCGCGGTGGCGGGATCCTTGGGCCTGGTCGCCCTGGCGCCCTGGTACCTGCTGCCGTTCGCGTGGTTCTTGGCGGGGACGGCCGCCACGGGAATGTTCGTGGTCGGGCACGACTGTGGGCACAGATCTTTCCATAGGAACAACCTGGTGGAGGACGTCGTGGGCACGGTCATGATGGCGCCCCTGATCTACCCGTTCGAGCCCTGGAGGATCAAGCACAACGCCCACCACGCTCACACCAACAAGCTCGAGGAGGACACGGCGTGGCACCCCATTCGACCGGGCCAGTTTGAGAAGTCGTCGCCCGCGTGGCAGTGGAGCCTGCGGCTCATGCTGGGATCGCCCCTGAAGTGCTTCACTTCCATCGCGCACTGGGCTATGCTGCACTTCAACATCAACCTCTACACCGAGAAACAGAGGCCCAGGGTGCTCGTCAGCTGGGCAGCGGTGGCGGCCTTCGTTGTCCTCGGCTTCCCTGCGATCATCGCCAACCTTGGTTGGGGGGGCTTTGTCAAGTTCTGGCTCATGCCCTGGCTGGGTTACCATTTCTGGATGAGCACCTTTACGGTGGTGCACCACACGGCGCCCCACATCCCCTTCAAGGATGCCAAGGACTGGAACGCCGCCGAAGCCCAACTGGCCGGCTCCGTGCACTGCAACTACCCCGCGTGGGTGGACACCCTGACACATGACATCGCCTGGCACGTGCCGCACCACGTCTGCGCCAAGATCCCGTGGTACAACCTCAGGGCGGCCACTGAGTCGCTGCGGGAGAACTGGGGGGTGTACATGACCGAGGCCAACTTCAACTGGAGGATGATGAAGTCAATCTTCACAGAGCTGCATGTATATGACAAGGAGAAGAACTACATCCCAATTGACCACGCGAAGCCAGAGAAATTCTTTACAGTGCAGAGGAAGATATTGCCGAACAGCATGTGAATGATGGGAAAGTTTTCTTTGAAGGGCACTTGCTTGTGCTTGGCTGGCAAGCCAAAATGGGTCTGAGAGTGGGAATCGGCACGAGTGGGTTGAACATACTGTAGAGCTCTGGGATTGTTTATTTGTGGATGTGTCTGACTTGTGCATACTTATTGGTTGGGACTTGACCTCTGCGCGCTGAGGCCATCGGAGAAGACATTGTAATTCGCTTGATTTCGTGATGTTCATGTCTGCATTCATTTTGCCTTTCCACTCGAAGCAAGAATCGATGACGAACAGCGTTTCTCAGCTTGTTTGTTCCCATCGGTGCCGAACAGCGTTACTCAGCTTGTTGTTCCCATCGGTGCCGAACAGCGTTACTCAGTTTGTTTGTTCCCAAAGACGCGCTTGAGGAGCTGGAGAGGGAGCAGAGTGCCCATTGTGCCTCTTCAAGCGGGCAGAGTTCCTTCCTGGCAACGGTATCCTGAGAAATCCCTATACGCAGAGTGACACTCTAGCAGGGGGCCGTTCGGATCTTGTAAACTCAGGATTTCGCCATCAAAGCGACGGCAATATCTCCAGAGCGGTAACTCCATGTCGAACACCACAAGTTGATCAAAACTCTCGACTTTGGTGACAACTCATTGGGGAGGGTCATCACAATAGGTGCATTTGAGCATGCAGAAAAACACTTAGAATGGTATATCGGGCGTGCTGATGACCTGATCCTGATGCCTTGTTCCGATACTAGTAGTGGCTCCCCATGCTCATTTAATGGGTTCCATGAGATACCGATTCGATTATAACCGTCCTGGGCTGCCACGCTTATCTGGCAGCATGAGGCACATGTATTCCAAAACGGCACTGCACATGACGCCTCATATTGACAACCCGATCAGTGTGTGATCATCAATGGCAAAAGCGGACGATGAGTCTCTAAAGCAATCCGGGCGAACGGCGCACGGGATGGTGCAGGTAACCCGGCGCTGCATGAATTTAGATGAGAGGGCGAGGGAAATAAATAAGTAGTTAGAACTATGAGGAGTATGGTGGTAAACATGGTGTAGGTGACCATGCCGAGCATGGTGTTGTGAATGGTGAAATGGCTATGGAGGTATGGGCTGTGTGAATATAGTATGCTTACAGCAAAGGTTGCTTAATTGGTGCACACCCTTCAGTCCACCTGGTTACGGCTTGGCTTCCCGTGCCGTGGTGCGATTCACAGTGATAGACACTGTGGATGGTCTGCAGAGGCAAGATGTATCCCTGGCTTCATTGGGGCTGCGTTTGTATGATTTGCATCGGCGCTTCACACGATCAGCTGAATGATTGACCTCTGTTCGAGTCGCCAATACATGATATGAAATTTATAGCAAGCTGACGACCCGTGAGCCTCAAAGGGTGGCTAGGAATTGGCGAAAACCCACACAAGTGGCAAAAGGGCTGAGCCTTTTACAAAGGGGCGAACTCCAGCATAAAAGGAGAATATGGAGATAGCAATGCGGCAAGACGTACTGGTATCTCGATATGCGCCCAATTCTGCTAACGTACGGGACACGATACCGACGCCACGGAGGTCCTACATCCCAAGGAGTGATGCGACGCACTGGGCTCCGGGCGCCACCCCTCTGGACGTGCGCGCTTGGCTTTCAAAGTTGCGTCCTCACTCGGGAACTGCTTACCACAACACAGCACTGCCGGAAGGATGGATCTGCACTGATCGGCCGCAGCAATGCGCGCTGATTGGTTCGCACCGGCGATCGGGTTCGAGAGGGTGCGAGCACCGATGGCAGTCGGTGGGAGCGGCAATGGCTGAGACTCATGGCGAATCTTCGCCGATGGATCCACTGGCTGAGTGGAGGCCTCGAAGGCTGCGTGGGATTGCAGCTTGGAGAACAAGCAAACGGCAAGAGGCGGCAGCACTGATGGTGGTGCAACGCAGCAACGGTCTCACGGGACAGGTGACTGGCTTTGGGGGCCCAAATGATGTACCACTACCAAATTACTCACAGTGGCAGACAGAGCAGCGAACGTGAGCATCCAGTGAGATGCTGCAAAGCTGATATTGTACGTCTCCAACGCCTTCCCAGACGGGAAGACTTTGCCAATATTGGCCAGGCTTTGCATCAAAGGTGATCAACCGGAACTGACCCAAGGGAGGTGGTGATACATGCTACAATAATCTACGGCATCGGCAAAGCAAGATGACGATCAATCTGTGTGATTAATGTCATTGTGCGACTGGACATTTGTGGAAACTGCTGCGAGCCTATGCTGAATACAATGGCGAATCGGAGATTTGAAGTCCTACTCTAATTGATTGAGAAATTTTCAAGACGCTTGCTGGAGTAAGTTTAACTTCTCTGTGATTGCCGTGCATCAAAACGCCAATACTGATGTGGATTTTCATGCTGATCTATGGACAATTGATTTAGAGCAGCCTGGGGCCATGTGTGATGTTGTTGCTTTTCAATTTTTCTGCCTTAGGCAGATGTGTTTTACGTGGTTCTGTGATGCTCGACAGCCCAATAGGGATGCGACCTTCCGCGCATGGAAACATCATGAATTTGGTTGTGAACTTGGTCATGAAAATTATGGACTTTTGTTGCTGCTGCGCTGGGTGAGTGTATCAGTCCTTCAATTCGATCAAGAAATATCATTGGGCTGATTTGTGGCGTGGCTGTGACGTCACAGCGTTGTTTGTGAGCGGTACATTGTAGTGCGGGAAAAGGGCAGGCGGAGCCGTTGGTGCGAGCGAATATTCCTGCTAATCTTTCAGTCGCAGCACAGATTCGATTGCGGTGATGTGCGTGTGCTGGAAAGGTGATGAAAGCATGAAGCGATGGCCACTTGAGCGTTGCAAGGGGGTTATGTGAGGATTGGAAGAGCATGCTGTGGGTTTTGCGGAAGCGTGCTGCAATGTGATACGAATAGTAGAGTATGAGGCGCAGGGAGGGTGAGAATGATGTGAACCGCCATGTTTGGGCTTGACCTGATAGAAATTGTATGAGATTTGATTGTACTGCCCTTTCTGACGTGGCTAGGGTATTTGGGGAGTGGCTGCCGTGCTGTGTTGGGGTCGCGGGCCGCATGCTGCTGTGCCCAGTGTCGGAGAAGCTGAACGGGACGCACCATAGTCCGTAAAGTTGTAAGCACCCTGTTGACAGTCTCGACGTGTGCGACCCGTGCACGCAGGCCGCGGCGCGCAGCCCGACCAAATTGGCTTCACAGCCAAGAATTTGAGGTCGCCTGCGCTGGGATATCGACAGATCGCACCCATTGCATTTTTGCCATTCGAGTGCACGGGTTTCCAAGCGATTCTGTGAGAATCGAAGCGGCTTTCTGCGTGTTCCTCACCCAAGGCTTGGATTTCTGCGTGAGCCCGGGCGTGCAAGGCCAGGAGGTCCGTTTTTTCGGATTTTCTGTGGCAGAATCGCTGGCGACGTGAATGCAGGGGAGCTGTGCGTCCCAAGATTCTTCTCCTTCGACGCAGATCCAATCGAGCCGGAAGGCTGGACAGGCGAAGGCTTGGCGCTTTGTGGATCTTCACCCGGGTAGCTGCCATGTCAGAAGGCCAACTTTTGCACCTCGAGACAGGCATTGACGCCGAACTTGGGGTTGACGACGTGGAGGGTGGAGAGCGAGAATTTGCTGAACTTCAAACTTCATGTGCCAACATAATTATGCAGCAAAAAATTGCGTGCACAACCAGCAACAAATCAATTGCCAGCCTGCTTCAGCACATGCGAAGAGGATGGCCGGGTATCATGATTTCGTGGTATTCCATCATCATGGAGCAAGCGATGCTGTTGTATGTTGCCCCGACGGGTGAGCGCCCGGGCGCTGAAGAAACGCTTTAGTCTGGGCTGGAAGAGGTGGCTGCTTAGGCGGTCATGTTCGAGCAATCTATTCAGGAATTGGTGGTCCGAGCCGAAGGGAGGGTGGCAGAATGTGCGCATGTCATGGCGGCTCCAGACCCCTAATCAGAGTACCCGCGCTGAGTCCACGTAGCCATCTTCGACGGGGTCTGGTCCATATAATTTGAAGCAGACACACTTTGGAAGGAAGGAGAACTACGATATTGCTACGATTTCACGCTGAAATGTTAACCACCCGAATATTGTGCGTGCATATGCACGGATATCCTCACACATTTGTGCAACGAGGATTTTTGGAGGTTTTGATAGTGCAATACGGGGGAATGAACGTCATTGGAGTGTGGCTGAATGAAATGCAGTTTTCTGTCGATAGCAATGACTCTGGAATCTTCAAATTGTGGCAGGTTTTACAGTTCCAGCGTCTGGATGTGTCACGGCTGCTACAATTTTAGGATTCCTGTGTCTGGATTCCAGACACAGGAATTTTTGAGTGGAAATGAACTGCACTCACCAGCCTTGCGTGCAGTGTGGAGCAACATAGAGCCAAGTCACACGTTGTGTCGTCCACTCATATGACAGAATCGAAATGCAGTCAATGTGCGTCAGGGCTGCAATCCTTAAACTTGCCTCCGGCAAAATTGCCTTCACTCAGAGCTCCCGTGTCTGATGTAGGATCTGATTCTCTTCGATGCTGCATGAGTTGGAATGGCTTCTGCTTGAATCGTCATGCTCCCGCTCTTCTACTTGTTCTTCCCGCCTTGGCTTGCTCTCCCCGATCATACTGTATTTGCTTAGCTGGAACCTTTCCTTCTAAGTGAGAAGCACTCTCTTGCTGTTTTGTGGACGCTGGCGCGCCGGGAGACAGGTTCTCGTGGAGATGTATTCGGTGGAGCCTGTGTTGCTTGAGCTTTCTCTTGCAGGGACCCGGGAGTGCACATAGTTCCCTCTCGCTTCTGCCTCGAAGCGTGTCTCCCCCGTTTGTGTATCTTATCGTCGCGTGTGTATGTATGAAATTCTGATCTAATCGCTATCGACTTGGTCTGTCGAGGCCGCACATTTTGATGGCTTCATCATGTGGACAAGGGAGGGTTGCTGGCTGATTGTCCACCACGCTCAGCCCTGGGAAGCACTGCCATTGCGATTCAATGTGTGTGTGCAGTAGCAGCGTGTTATTATTTTAGCTGGCCACTCGAAATGCCGAACGAGTTGTATGGACAGCTACACCACTCTGGAAAATGACCCGGGGATATGAACTCGTTGGGATTTATCGACACCCTGGGGACCAGCGCAACCACATGCTTTGCCACAAGGTGCTGCCTGAGAGGGCACCTAGGCAGGAGGACCCTGTCAGGACCACGCATCCAACAAATTTAGTAAAAGAACTCTGTAGTAGTGAAATGGTACAATTAAAGCTTTGAGGAACACACATTGGCACAGCTTGCCTGCAATATCACTGCTCTGGAAACAGAGCAGGGCACAGGTGGCACAGCACGTTCAGCTAATCCTGCACACCTTCAGAATGCGCGACTATGCAATAAGTCGCTGGGGTGCCCTCAGCTCTCCATGCTGGGGTCTTATCTTGTCCCAGGGGGTGAATTCCGGTTCCTTCTGTGTTGAAGTGAATACACGGGTCCTTATGCCACCTCCGCTCGCTGAGTCCCTTGCGATTGCCTTTGCCACTGCCCCAAAGACAAACTCTTTGCACTCCTCCTCAGTCATGCCATTGCGCCAACGCTTGTCACACCAACCGTATATGTAGGCACTCCCAGAGCCTCCAAGAGCATAGGGAACTTCAATGAATGTACCTCCTGGCGGCACTGCAAATACCTGCCCACCTTCTGTCTTGTCCCAGCCTGCCACTATTGCCTGTACCTGCAATTGGTCCTTGTTGCGATATAAAATCTGATGGACGAGGTGCGCTGCTGTCCTGACATCACAATCCTCACCCAATTCTGCCTCATGCCTTTGCAGCATCAGTCGTGTCTCAGAGGCCACAGTCGTGGAGTCAGCCACTGAGCCAGATCGAAGCATGAAGATATTCTTTGTGAGAGGGGAGAGCTTGTCCTGACCACGCATCGACACGTAGATCCCTGCCAACATTAAAAGAGCATGACGTTCGGGGAGCATGGTATCTGCCTTGCTGGGAAGTTCTCAAATACAGGTTACAATGAACGGGTTGACTCCAGGTGTTTGAGTACACTTGTCACAATGTCACAAGGCAGTCCCTGTACGCACACTAGGCAATGTGGGAGGCTGTTTCTCACAGCACAGAAAAGGGCCTGACACACAGCCAGCTCATGGCTCCACATGGCCTCAGCTGCCGCGGAGCTCGGTTAATGTAATCAAACCGGATTTCAACAACAACACAGCCAGCTCAGGACGGGAGGTTTCCTTTGTATGATGTGTGTCCTCTTTGGCTAACAAAGAACCACAGAGGCGTGGACAGACGAAGAAAAGCCTCAAGACAACACACTGGCCGTCTTGCGCCAGATCTGGTGCAAACGCGACAAAACACTTAGTTGAGACGTCGATTCCCTGTGATTGCGGCACATGGTTTGGAACACCAACATGGCAAGAGCACAGCTCATCTCCATGCAATCAGCCCTGAACACCCCTGCCCTGAGGAGCTCCATCACTGTCAGGATCGTTGCACAGCATGCGAGAGATTCCAGCGCTTGTTCACAGGTGATATGAGTGCTTCGAAAGGTGGATCCGTTCTTCTTTTGGAAAAGGCGGCATCGCAGCAAACGACCCAACGCAGGACGAGGATGATTTGGCAAGTATGTGTAACAACAGTACAATCAGAAAAATAGAAGAAAAAAAGGCGCACCGGATGTAGCTCGACAGTCCGCTCCCACCACAACCCCTCCATCATAGGTCGCCGCTACGATTGTGGTCTGCGGATCAGACGGAAAATCAGCAGCTGCGGAAACGATCTATAGGAAGAGCTGAACGCAAACAGCGCAAACTCACCCCGGTGGTGAGGTCGCTTTCCCAAGGGTGTTCCATAGAAGGCAACATCCGGAAGGCGGTGGCGTTGCCGAGCGTGGACACGCAGGGGCGTTGGGCGCGACGGCACGGGGTCGTCTGCGAATGCTGTCGTGTGGGGTGAGCGCTGCGTGGATGCACACATTGCACAACAAATTGCCCTCTCAACAACACCGCAATTGGCAATTACCCTGGCACCGGCATCTGCCCTCCTGACACCGGTGACGTGTTGTCTCACAACCCCATTTTATGGAAGCTTGCCTGGCAGTGGGCACGCTGTGGCCCACTGAACCAGTGTGGATTGCCACCCCCTGGGCTCTAATCGCCACAGCGGGGGGTCAGGCCACTGGCTGCCCGCGGCCGCGCGTTCGGGGGCGGGCTTCTGGAGGGCGTCGCCGCGCCATCATAGCAAGCTCGTAACAGGCCAATGCCGTCGATCAATGCCAGGGCGTCCACATCAGACCATGCATTGGCCTGCCCTTGGCCCGCTGCGGCTCAGGAATGCCTCCTCCTGCGGAAGCGAGCTGGCGGCAGGGCGAAGGCATCTTGGAGGCGGCGTCAGGGAATTGCGATGGCGAGTCTGGGCGACGTGCTGGGCGGCGTGCTGGGCGGCGTTGGGGACCTGACGCAAATGGTGCCTCCGGCCGACGTCGACCTCTCGACGGTTTCTAACTTTGCCACCACGGCGATGGAGCTGGTGCCGGAGCCCTTGCGGCCCATCATGTCCCTTCTCGCTGATGATGTTATGGGCTTGATCAGCCTGCAGCCGACCACTGGGCAGATCGGGCGCTTGGGGGTGCGCGAATGTTTGCACATTTTCCGCACACCAATTTGACCAGAGGGCCCGCTTGCACTTGGCCTCGGGGACGGCTTCGCGTTTGCTGCTCAATCTCAGCCTCAAGCTCAGCAGGCGGCTGTTAATTTTGGGCATCAGCACTGGGAGCATCCACTCCAATCCTCATGAATATCAAAATTCACGAAACACTGGCTTTCCACTTATCAGGCGATGTCTGGCTTCCTCCCAAGCACGGCATGCAATCATGAGTGGTGCTTTTGGAAGTGTGTACTGTGGCAAATGTAGCACTTTGGTCCCCATTGGGTGTCCGCTTTGTTACACAATGCCTTTCACTGTTGCTACAGTAGCAACTGGTAATGGTAAGCTTCCATTTTCTGGATCAAATTAATCACAACTGGCACGCTATAAATTCAATGCCTCTGATTGCTCTTTGATCTAACATTCCCTGCACCAGTGACCACTGTGTTGTTTGTGACCATGCAGTTGATATACTACATCTTGTTCACCACACCTGCACCTCTCATTGGCATCATGGATTACTACATTCTTGGCCCATTGGGAAAGCTGCTGCAGAGGAGATGGAAGTCTGAAGATTTCGTAGTCCGAAACAGGTGCGTTCGGGCTTCAGGAAATTCATGACATGGACATGAGTGTGAGTTGAATTGATGTGATGCTGCGATTCAGTGCATTGATTTCCTGCCTGCAGATCACTGCAAAAGGTCAGTGAACCGCTCAACAGATCACCAACTTGAATCTGTACTCTTCTTTGTACCTTGAAGATCCTCCAGAAAAGGAGATATGATTGTCGCCACAAGCGATAACACATTCAAGAGGGGCGAATGCTTGGTAACAGAAGGCAGTGGCTTCACACTTGAAGTGCCGTTGTTGTGGCTCTGTTTCATAGGTTTTTCTTTGAGAGCCAGAGTGGTCAGACATTTATTGCGACAATTCATCACATCAGCAAAGGTGATGAAGCCAGCAGCATTCCTGTGGCCACGCAGGATTCACCACTGGTGACACATCTGGGAGTGATGGCTCGGATCGTTTCAGTAGATTTGCGATAGCAGGTGCTGAGCAAAAACAGCAAATAACTATAATGACAAGGTGCCACGGAAGCTGCAGTGGCAATTCCTGCAGTCCCATTGCGTATTTCTTGTCTTTAGGGATGCACTAAGGTGCAGTGTGTGCTTAGGTACTTCTCAGCAGAGAACAGATGGCACTATTCATGACATCCTCAGACTGGGGGCTGCCCCCTGGTAGGAGTTGTGGCTAGTGTGTTCAGGGATGAATGAGTTGATTTGTTGTTGAACCCTGTGCCTGCAGGCTTGGCGGTGGGAATTTTGGCACAACCTATGAAGCCATTGTGAGCAAGGCAGGTGTTCGCCAAGTCCAGGACAGAGCCACAGAAACATGCACTTTCTCATCCATGTATTCATAGCAGTTGGCAGTGCTGGTGGCATGGGCTTTCTGTGACTGGGCCTGGGTGGACTGAGATTCTGAGGGCAGGGTTTGCATTTGCTGGACATTTTGCGACTTCACCACAGATATGTGTTTTTCTTTTCAATGCATTGGTACATGAAGCAGAAAATGTTGCTTCATGTTGTGCTGGAGTCATTCTGTGTGCTGCAGTGCAATTACATGTGTGCAAAGGGCATCAACTGCATTCAGAATATTTTGCAAGTGCAGATATGTTCAATTTTGCTGCTCGGACTGTGCAAGATGATGGCCTATAAACCCTTCAGCCAGCTATCTCAACCCTACACAGTAAGTGCCCAGAAGAAGACTCAGGCCCTGTGTTTTCCCCACCCTTGTTTAGGGCCCTGGCGAATCTGTTGCAGCAGAGTTAACACCTGAGCAAAAGAACAGGAGAGTTGTCCTCAAGAAGGTCAACCTGGATTCCAACGAAATTAGGTAACTATGTGGACGACGTTCGTCGATATTGACTATGCAGATACAGGTGCCTGCTGGGCGATGCAGGGAGATGAAACCAGCTGCCAGTTCGTGTGTTGATGTTCTAATGCAGTCTTCATGTCCAGTGTATGGTGCAAGCAAACAGTGACCAAAAGCATTGCATGACCAGGGGCAAATTTCTTGGTGGTGGAACAATAGCAAGGGGTGCTGGTGAAACAGGACAGGCCGAAGCATACATGTATTCCAAGATTGGAAGAAACCCACTGGTCAAGCCACGATGCGCAAACTACAAGGGTGTTTTCTTTGCAGGTGAGTTCTGTAAAATGCGGCCGCATGGTGTTGACTCATACGCTGCCACTTCTTTCTGCTTTGCCAATTTCCCTGTTTTCGATCCTGGTTTCATGTGCTTGGAACATTAAAAATGCGGTGAAGGTGGTGGTCGCTGCAAGAATCCTAAACGGAGACGCTTTGCCTTGTTCTCTGCTTCGCAGAACTGCCAGGGTTGGACTGAAGGTTTCTCTGCCAACTATAGGAGATGCACCATGTTGCAGGGGTCGAGGCTTTTGTGGTCAGAACCAAGATTATGGCATTTTTGTGTGGTTTCTCAATCTCTTTTCTGTTGTCTTGCTACCTTCCTTGTTTCTTGCTCATAGCAGCAACTGATCGTTTAGACTGTGGCTATCATTCTGCTTTTGCAGCCAATTTGTTTCCGTTATTGAACTGGCTGTCAATACGCTTCTTATTCTTACTGCTTGATGTTGATGCCTTAGTAGCACCAATGCATCATCACTGGTCATAACACTTCGCAGCGTGCTTCAAAGTCCCCTGCCGTTGTCCAGGCCATTTCCTGGATGCATTTGAGCCACTAACGACCGCTTTGTTCTGCAGACCAGTCTGATGGCGGGTTCACTGTAGGGTCGCAGTGGCTGGTTTGGGATTTTGAGAGTGATGCAACTTTATCAGATGCTCTTGAGGGGCCACAACAGAACTTTCCAGAATGTCTTCAACAGTATGTCCTGAGGAATGGTGTGAACATGTCACAACAACAAAGAGATTCAAAGGTATGCGCGATCAACAGGTTGGAGTGGCAAAGTATGCTGTACACGGTACGGGTTTGTTGTGGGCATGCTGTGCTGGTAGTCCACTGTCACCTGAGGTTTTCATTGCGTTATTTTTGATACGGCAGGCTGTGGCCATTGTGATTTTCTCAGTAACACAGATGCAGATTTACTGGAAGCCTCGTGTTTATGCTGTTGCCAGTCCGTATTTGTAGGTTCAAGGTTTCCTGTCAAAGCAAACTTCGTTAGCCTTGCAGTGTAGATGGAATGACCACTGTCGTGAAAATTGTGCTGTAAGAGTTGGGACAGGGGAGGTGCCATGCGATTCCCATCACCCATCACTGCATCAGTTCTTTAAGGAAAGTAGTGAGCCTCGCACTTGTCGATTGTTGTGTGTGAGCAGGTCATCAAGAGGATCATGAAGAAGATCCTGACAGGGTTGACAAAGCTGCACTCATTGGGCATAGTCCATCGGGACATAAAGCCTGCAAATCTGCTTGTCACTGTGTCAGGAGACATCAAGATTATCGATTTTGGTGCTGCGGTTGATGTGTGCACAGGCGTGAACTTCAACCCTGCTGCGGGAATGTTGGATCCAAGATACTGCCCACCTGAAGAAGTCATTGTCCCAAGAAGTGAGCAGTGCATGTTCACCATTGATTGGCAAATGTTTGTCTGGCATTGCACATGCCATGCTGAGGTTCACCACAAATCTTTGGCAGGCTTAACATCTCTGATATTGCCACGCAACAAACGTGCCTCGAAGGGGCGATTCTGTCACCTTCACCCCTTTCCTCCACATGTTTAGCTGCACGTGCATCTTCATGAGTCATTCAAGGCTGATTGGTGGCCGCTTCACCTTCATTGTTTTGGTATCATTGCTGGCGGTGCTCTTTAACCAGGATTTAGTGGATAAATTACACCTAGGGAGGCTGTGTCTCCTGTGGCGCAGATATCTACATACCTGCGTGGCTGTTGTTGCTTTTAATAGAAGGCATTGATGGCAGTGCGATCGTTTGAATTTGGTCACTGTGTGTATCTCATCACAGGTTTTCCCAATGTGCAGCCTCCACTCTTGGCAGCTTTGGTGTCACCACTTGTATGGTGGCTTGCTTGCCCAAATCTCTTTGACACATACAGGTGAGTCATATAAACCCTGCTGGGGGGGGGAGACCTTAAATAGTCTGACCTGTGGACCTTTGTATTGAAAATAAGCTCCACGGGCAGGTTCTGTCAGACCAATTTGCTCGTGGCACCATTTCCCAGAATCCATGCTGCTTGTTGTTGTGGATGTACCTGGCAGCAGGTGTTGTATGAACAAGTAGGTGAATCGCATACAACCTGATAGGGTGCGGGTATGACAATGAACGTCAGTCTGAACGCAACCTGTGTGTTGCTGGCAGTGCTGGGATGATTTTGGTGCAGATGAGTATTCCGGAGCTGCGGTCAACGGCTGCCCAGAAGGGTTTGGTTGCGTGAGTAGATTCCACGGTTTGGCAGAGCAGGGCTTGTTGTTGAGCAGCATAGGCCTCAGTGCGTTCCCACTGACTGGTTTCAATTGTAACCTCATCTGGGTGCGATGCCATTTTCTGCAGTTCCCCTGGCGGCCACCAAATACTTCTGAATGTTGCTTTTAAGAAACGGGATTGCTCTTCCCAGAGAAATATGCACAAGAAGACCAACTTTGTCTGTGCACAAGAAAGACAAGTGCATTTGGGATTTTGTGCTTCATGGCACTCTTGCCACGTGGCGTTCAAGGACTGTTTCTGTATTGTAAAGGATTGACCAGCGTTTGGCCTTTCCTTGTTTCACCAGTTCCCACCACCTCGTTGGACGCTTCATCGCCTGTCATTGAGTCTTTCGATATACACCTTCAGTCCCTGTGCCACACATATTTGTGGCACAGTGTTCAGTCATATGTGTGGCACTCGACTTACCATGACGCCGCCTGCCTCAGGGACCTGGAGGAATACTCCGATGACCTAAGGATGTGGAGAGCAGAGTCTCCAAGAGCCCGGAATGCAGACTTTTCGCTGCTGGATATGAATAGTGGCGCTGGGTGGGATCTTGCCTGCAAATTGGTCTGCAGACGAAACGGTTTCATGAGGTGATCATGGCTGTTGTGGCATTTGCTCTGTGAAGTGTTGGGGTGGGTAAATTGTTCAGCGAATGAAAGGTATCCGTCTCTGCTGTACGAAAGGGCTAGACACGAATGTGGAACAGCCTGAGAGGGATTTGCCATCTTGTGACTGCCGTGCTGGCTCAACATGGCAAGCATGATATACCGATAACAGTTTACAACTGAGCGCGACTGCACTTCTTTTCATGCCTCCTCAATCCGAAGCAGAACAGCTGGCCCATGCAACAGGCGAATTTCCGGTTGAATACAATGTCTTGGGCGTTGAGAATCTGTTGACTGCAGCTGCCCACGGATGTGCCGCGAGTTTTATGCGAGCAGGAAAGCAGATGATGCTGTACATGATAACCTTAGGGCACCGCCTCATAATGGCCATCTCTGTTCCAAAGTAATGTGGGAGTTTTCTCTACATCATTTCTTTTATATTTGGGACTGTGCCAAATTCCAACTACCGAACATTGTCAGTGCTTTGAAACAAAGGACGAAACCCCACTTGCTTGCGCGTGTGGGCAGATAGGCAAAGGGATGAGAAAGAGCGTTTTTACGTGTCAACTTGCGCAAAGTGGAATTTGGACGTGATCATGAACCCTAAATGGCACTGTGTCTTTGTCGCGCGCTGGTTATCCATATGTCAACAATTGAAGAGTCATCCCCGAATGGGGCCTGCAAGTTTATCCAGCTGAAATTGTGTCTATCTGTCCATGTCTCAGGGGCAGGTTGTCCGCTGAAGAAGCGCTTGGGCATCGCTACTTTTTTGGCTTCTTTTAGGCACCGCGGCTCCGAAGCACGTTCTCTTCCTTCGGAGAATAATGGACCCAGGGCTTTGTTTACCTGATGCGAACGTGCGGTTCACACTTCAGCAGGTTGGCAGAGAGGCTGTGGATTTTGAGATAATCACACCGGGGTTGGGATTGAGTCACCATTCTTTAGCAGAACAGGGGCCCTGCTGGGGCTGCTGCTGCCAAATGGACGAGTTGCAATATTGTGCTAATCTGGTTCGGAAACAGGCACGTTCGCCAGTGGGTGCTCGTTTCTCAATTTTTGCTCAACGCGAAGGCCACGGCAAACAGCAATTGGCGCTGGTGCTGGCGATAATGCAGCGAACAGAATCTTTACGGAAGAGACAACAGTTGTGTGTCTGCCACTGTAGCGCGGCTGTCTGTTGGTGCAAGGGCACTGCCAATTGGGCTATTCCAGTATAATGAGCGATATCTTCGTCCAAAAGAAAATGAAAGACGAAACAACCCTAACTGACGTGTTGCTGTCAATCATGGGTGATGCTACATGGTGCGTAACGGTTGATGAACAGTCAAGGCACTAGTGCGCAGTGGGCTGGCCGCATACCACATTGCTGGTAACACGAATTTGCACGTCAGACTGATTCACTTGTCCGCAACCAATGGCTAGTGTGGTCAGCAAGGTCACCCAATGAAGCGTTCGACCTTTCGAACTTGGGTGCGTGCCGCAAAAGGGCAACCGCGGGCAGACATTGCAGTTTGCGGCCCAACAAATGTGCCCAATACGCTGCTGGCACCAACACTATGCTGTACAGTAGCACACGGGGGCGAGGCATGTGTAATTTGGACCTCATTTATCCTGAGACTCCTGCAAAAATTCGCCCCTGCGTAAGAGCTTCTCCACGTACGCACACCCACTTTTCTCCACTTGCCATAAGAATGGCACTCAACGCGAGAGTTGAACTAACCACACCCCCGTGTCGACGCGGACAGCGTCACGAGCATCGCATTGTGGTTGTGCCATTGTTGGCCCTTGACTTCCGGATGCAGCCTTCATATCACCCTCCACATTGTGCATTTGTCGCAATACTTCCATTCCATGAAAAGTGCAACAAGTGCCATTACGAGCGGACGTTGTCTGCCTCGCAAACTACCAGTTTGAAACCAGATGTGATGTCATGGAAAATTCACGTCGTGTAAAGGGATATTCCTCCCTGGGATGGAATTGCGTGTGAAGGCAGCACGCTTCTGAGGACTATTGCTCTGGCTTTTGGGCTCACGGTTCCGCAAGAAGTGCGGCATGGGTGACGAGGCAGGTTGTTGATGGCTGTTTTGCGGCGGCTGACTGAGTAGCGCTTGCCACGGGGCACGTTGCTGGTTGTGGCTGGTGTTGCAATCTTTCTGGATTGCTTCACTTTACCAGCAGTGCACTCAGTACTTCTTGGCTTCATACCGTGAAGCGTTGTCTTGGCACCACGCCTGTCGCCTGCGCTGCGGCGGCTCGACGCCAGGACTACCAGGCATGATTTGCTTTCGTTCCTGCACCGAAAAGAAGTGCTTGCAATCTTTAGATCTCTCCTTTGCTCGCATACCGCATGGTCTTGACGCCGCCCGTTGCCGTGGCGCCTTTCCCAGCGGCTGAAGTTGTGCCCCGAAAAGAACCGCGGCTGATGGCCTCGCGGGCGCCTGCCCGTGCTGGCGGTTTGCACGGCTAAGGCACCCTGGCCAAGCAGCCAACCACCGGCCAGACCCACGCTCCATCAGGCAGCCCTTTGACCACACCGGAAAAGCGCCAGCCGTGGCGCTCAGAAATCGGCGTCCACGGCTCGTCGCCGCGGCCTTTGTTGGCGTGCGCTTTCTGGCGACGGTTGGCCGCGGCGCATGACGGGCGCCGAGCGCCGCGCCAGGTCGACCGCACAAACTCCCCCGTGCCTCGGAAAGTGGAATGTGCCCAAAAGAGCGCCGCGTCCGCCCTTTTGCTTGCACGCGTAGTTAACGCACCAGTCGCACGCAGCGACAGCAATCCCACCCGGCCACGTAAGCGCCCAGCGCCAGCTTGCCGCCGGCTGCCGGCCGTGCCTTGAGCAGTTCAAGTGCCCCCCGCCGGGTGCAACGCCCGCAGGCCGGGGCCCACCGGCGGCCGCGCCCAGCCAGGGGACTCTCGTGATCGGCGCGAGGGTCAGCGGGCGGCATTTAGCGGTCGAAGTCGAATTGCACGGGTGAAGTTGGAGTCGCTAGCGGACGCCGTCGGGTGCCCCTGGGGCCTCGCGCCCTTTCTCCAGGGGCGGCCGGCTTTGGAGGGAAGTGACAGATTGTCGCCGGCCGTCACCAACGGCGCCCAAGGGACGGGCCGATTCGGCGTCTCGTCGTTGCGCCCGCGCGAGTCGTCTTTATGTGGCACCTTGTCTGCCCGGTTTCTGCCCTCCGGGTTGGGCCCGCCTGCGAATGATCCGCCCCGGGGGCGCCGCTGCCATCCCGCGGCGGCCCTCTCGACTTCGGCGTCCGCATCGCCCGGTGAGCCGCGACGCAATCGCCTCCCAGATCTGTCGCGGCGGCTATCTGACGACCGAAACTGTCGCGGGAATGCCTGTGCCAGGCGACTGCCTGGAGCAGTGGGCCATGCGCGGGGAGAAGGCATCCCGCAGACAGGGGCCGGATGGGGCTGTCGACGGCTCCCTGACGAACGCCGCGGACATCAGCGCGCTGCTGAGGACGATGGGCGGCAGACCAGGTGGGCGCCGCCGCTGCCGCCGCCGCCGGGGAGTGCACGAAAGCTTTGGGCTGTCGATCGCGGCAAGTGGGGCGGCGATGGGGAGCGTGAGGCAGCCTGTTGGCGGGGAGCGCGTGCGCACGGCGGCTCTTTCTCGCCGGCGGCCGGTGGTTTGGCCGGTCTCGCTTTTGGCTCGCGGTCAATGCGCTGTGCGGCCCGGAGGCTCGGTCGTTGAATGCGGTTGAGGGCCAGCAAAAAGGGGTGCGGTGAGCTGGGCCCCGCCGCGGCATGGGGCCTGGTGCGCTTGATGTTGTACTTCTCTTGACCTTTGGTGCGCCCCACGCCAGCCGGTCTTGGTCCCCGTCAGCAGCAGGCGGTGACTCACGGTGCGAAGGTATCTGACGGCGGCACCTTTTACTGCGTGTCAGGGGGGCAACGCCGCGACGGAGTCACCAGCGCTGGGCTCCAGCATGTGTCTGGAACCCATCGCGAAATGCGAGGGGCGTGCCGAAAGCACCCAAAACTGTCCGCGAATACCCTTGCCTTTGCTCCCAATG